>JBBPLG010000091.1:0-50738 GCA_038089695.1 Xanthoconium separans | reverse complement strand
TGCACTACTTTTCGTGCGACGGAAACAGGTGCAGGTGCCACTGCGGACCACTTTCACGTAGTAGACTACGTACAAGGGAGTGCGTGTATGGTTGTTTGAAGTTTCCGAAAGTGGGCTCGCCACTCTGCCGATCAGACTGAGACTCTACTGCTCACCACCAGTACCCGGCATTCAGCTATACACTGGTTCCGACCCTCAACGCCTCCGAAGCAGTATTCCTAAAAATCAATCGCTGTCTTGAGAATGCTTGGGGATAATGCTGACCTGACATGATCATTTCACAAGGAAAGGGCGTACATCTTCTCAGTATCAATGAATGCGTTGACTCCCAATGGTTGCCAGTTTCAAGTTGGTAACCATAGGATCTGTTGACAATTCGCAAATTCTTCTGCAACAGCCAACAAGCCAATTCAAGACGCGTTGATCAAGAACACAAGCGTCCACAACGACATTGTAATTTGTTACGCCTAGTTGCAGCGTTTTGGAATACTGTCTAGTAACAGTAACCAAAACTTGGCCCAATCACTGCACACAGTTGTGGTTTTCATCATTCACTCGGACCACGTGTAATCCTGGAGTAAAAGCTCTGGAATGCGCAACTTCAAGACACCCCTCTCACCAGATGCACGGCCAATGCCAAGGTGAAATCACCCACGTCACATCGAACACCACCATAAGGTCGCAATTGGTCTCTTGACTATTCACTGGCGCCGAGTTAAAACCATATAACGGGCGAGATCGAGCAACTTCTCGCGTGCACTCTGCCGTCGTAGACAATGAGCCTGCTGCGCTTCGGGGGTACGAAGACTAGGAAGGAAAATACAAGTGCATGCTGTTTGCTAACTTGAATTTGTAGCCTCTGACCGATCGATGTAGAGTGTTTCCAGGTAAGCATCGACAGATTTGAACACGGAACACCAACCTTGCCATTAATATTGATGATCCCATTCAGTGACACCTCCTCGCATTTGTCTTCGACAGGAGTATGTGCGAACGGAACTGGTTTGGAGGGTGCTAGACCCAGATGAAGAAGGGGTCAATATTGAAGGTGACATGTAGATGTTTTCCCGGACAGATCTCCCCTGACGCACAGTCCCGCTTCTGTGTCCTTCAAATCTTGACAAAGTCGGTGAGTTGTACCTTCATACTTCTGAACCAAACCCATTAACCGATGATTGATTTTAGAGGCGGCGGTTTGGAACGCCCAAGTCGTCTATTGTAAATTCTTTGGGAATACGACCGATTTTGAGTTCCAAAGAAGATGGAATCACTGCTCCAGAAAGCCAGTGTTTACATACTTGCACTACTTTTCTATTGTTCAAGCTGGACTGATGTGAGAATGAGCATGGATTCAGTCATGGCGTTGCAACACTGTGTCTTCCTCCGGCCGACTACATGGGATATCTATAAATATCCCTCATCACCCTCCAACTCACTCGGATCCCTTCCCTTTCCACCATCCTTGTTTCCTTTCCTCTTCATCATCATGATTTTCCTTCCTATCGTCTGAATCACCCCATGTCATAACCAGGTCAACACTGTTACCACCAATTTCACATTCAGTCATGGTAAGGCGACCTTGTGAGCCTTTGCGTTTAGAGAGAATGTCAAAGAGACGCCGGAGAGTAATAGCAGGCTCTGGCAGATCACCATCACCATCCCGCGCAAATACGATCCCTTCGAGCACCAACTCCTCCAGCTGCGGTGCGAACATGGGACTTTGGTTCTGATCACCGACAGTAGGTGCATCTTTTTCCCGCACGCCATGATTCCCTGTAAGATGGATCGAGGACTCGGAGAGCAGGGAGAGATCCGGCATGTTGCCCCAGTCTAGTTTGATGTACCGCACACCTTGAAGGTGTCCCAGCATGTTCCGCCAAAAGGCCGACGAGAATGGGGGTTTGTTGAAGACAAGACTCTGGAGATTGGACAAAGGTAAGGAGCAACAAATATTGCTCACAACGAGGTGGTTGTCGATTCCGCATAGTTCCATGTTGACCTCGAGAGGAATGTTGTTGTTCCGGTCATCATCTGGTACAGGAATGGTGTCATGTCTGTATGCACTGAAGGAGAAGATTGCACTCGTCCACTCAGAATAGGTGATAAACAGTGAAAGAAATGTTTGGGTGGCCACTGTCTGATCCTCGGTAAGGCTGTACCTTTCTGTGAGGAGGGAATTGAGTAGGTGGTAGTTGTCGGATGAGAAATGAAGGTCGGATTCACATCCCAGCTTGACTTCTGTTTTCAATGGTATGTTTACACAGGAAAAGAATGTGACCACCGTCAGAAGTGGTGCAGTAATTGAAAGGCGAGAAAGATGGGGTAAATCGATTTTTTCAGAGGATTTGAATACTGCACCAGACGGAAAACCAGCGGCGAGGGCACGATAAAGGTAGAGATACTTGAGGTCTTGTAAACCGCGCAATGTGGAGAGGAACTCCTCCATGCTTGGTCGGAAACGATGAGGAACATCGTCCAGATCGAGAGTCGTCAAAGCATTTAGTTTGAACGAATGCAACAGCGCCGGACATCCAGAGAGCTCGAGCGTACGAAGGGCCGGAGTGTGGCCTTGAAAAAGTAACGAGGGCCAGTGCAGAGATTCCTGGTCCTCGACTGTTATTTCCAAGGCTTGCAGGCGAGGAGCGTGAGAGAAAAGCCTGGAAATAATCTGACTGGTACATGAAGCTGGGAGCTGCAGACGTAGCTCTTGAATGCGTTCTACGTGGTCCAATGCTTTCTCCAGGGGGATCAACAACTGGAATGGGTCTTGCGACCATTGGAGGTTGGCGCGTATCCTCAGTGATGCTTGCTTCGATCTTGCCAACAACTCTTCTGTCCAGCGCTGAGATGTGATGAAACCGTACGTCCAGAAGGTTGGGCATGCCAGAACGATATGACGCCAGTGACGGCAAACATACGAAATCTCGATTCGACAAGGGACAGTTGGATCGATACAGTGCCGGTGCTCGTAGTAACAATCACGGGCACAATGAATAAATATGTTCTCCAGGATCTCGGTTGGAAAGCGTAAAACAAAAGGATGGGTATTCCTTGAAGTATGAAATTCTGCGACTTCTTCGACCTGGGATTGGGTCATGCTTTGTTTCTATGTGATACCGTGAAGTCTGGTCGAATGAGTAAACCAGCGTTTACAGCGAAATGTTACTTGGCATCTTACCAGTTGCGTTATACTTCAGTTGATGTTGTTGCGATAGAAACCAGTCCAGACAACTTTTGCACAGGCGATGGTGGCTAGGTTTGCAACCTCGCGGGTTGTGTCAAGGTCGCAGGCTTGCTGCTTAGACAACGCCTCTCGGTACGTAGTGGGTTGGATGTGTCCTTGCCACTGCCAATGCCAGTGTGTGTGGGTTATTGCCGAAAGCGGAACACGACCTTGCGGGTGGCACCATCTGCATGTAAGCCTTTTTCTGGCCGTCAACAGAGTCATGCTACTAATCACACATCATCCCACGCAATTTCTGTACCCAGCGAAACGGAGCACACATGCATTCAAAAAGTACATGTGAAGAACAGGAAATGTTCACCATGAATGCCAATCTATTCTCGCTTGCGCTTCAAGTTTGGCTTCGAGGTTTGTCCCGGGACCACGCACAAGGAACCGCGTTCGAGTGATGTGTGTTCTGGTGTATCGAACTCGATCCCGAGGTCTTCGGCAAGAGCAGTAGCATCCTGAGGTGGCAAAGCATCCGTCGCAAGCTGCCAAAAGCTGAAAGGGACACTGGTCAACGTGCTCCTTGCAGAAGCACGGAATCGGCTTATGCAAACTTGAACTGACGAGGTGAAAATTTTCTTGCGACGACACCATTCGGGTCTCCATCGGTTCCACTCGACGTCAAGCTGCGCAAGATCGTCGGAAGACATAAGCGGCACGCCGCTCTGCAACGGAGCGAGCCTTTCCGACAGACGGGCGATCTGATATAATAGATGATATCACCGACGGACTGTGTAAACGGTTCTTACTGTCTGGTTTGCTTCTTCTATCTGGGCCTCGAGTTCGACGTCGGTAGGCGTGCATTTGAGTTTGTTAAGCTCTGATGTGTGTCAGACGGAATAACCACGACAAGCGTGCTGATTGAAACCTGATTGCAAACTCTTTGCTTGGACGGCGGTAGCGTTGTTCGCTTCCTCGACTGCCTTGCATTCGGTTTCTAGCGCTGCTAATTCGTTTGCATCGAGAGTATTGATGTCATTCTGGTTAGCGACATAAAAGTTTGTCTTTCCTGCGTAAATGCGTTCGGGAAAGCTAATATCATCGTTTCAGAGCGCATATACCATATGTTTTCTGTACGATCGCGCCTTTTTCGGCAAGCAATGCGAGGATCTTGGCCGTCGTTGCTTTCGGGACGGCACCTTTCAAGTTGGCTGAAATGTCGACGGCACCGAACGGCCTGTTCATCTGTGGGAGTGATTGCACTGTAGCGCATATAAAGACGAAATGCCATCGTGATGACCTTTTTCATGTACTGCAAGATGGCATCTTCGGCTGCAGGTGATTCAGTGATTTGTGTTCACCAGAGTCCGAGTGCTTTGTCTACGTACCTTCTTGTCCTTTCAAAACTTTGACGTCGCTCTTGGCTTTCGTCGTCATGGTTGTGGTCCACAGAGGAGCAGAGGAATGACAGGGGGTATTTATTTGCTGTAGATCATGTGACACGGAGCATACTCGACCTGTAGTGAACCACAATGGCACCACCCAAGCGAACGGATCCAACTTACATGGATGTGGACTCGGATTCAGACATATCACTGCTGGGAGATGACGAGGTTCGCGCCCGAGGCAAGGGGAAAGGCAAAGCCACCGACAAGCGCAAGAAAGACAAGGGAAAGGGCAAAGTAAAGGATGTACGTCTTCTGTTGACGTTTCCTCAGCTTCTCGTCTAACCCGTGCATCCAGCTAGCATATACGTGGGAGGCATCCTACACGCGCTCATGGGACAAGGTGCAGGAGGACGAAGCCGGTAGCTTGCAAGGAGCGGTCGAGGACCTCATGGCGAGGGGTAGACGGCGAAGGCACGCACACCGACTCTATCACCACATTAACGTTCCTCACCCGTATCCGCTAGACTACTCGCGCCAGCCGCGGCCATTCGACGTACCATCATCCGACATCTCATCCTCCTGCTCGATCTCTCAGCGGCCATGATGGACCGTGACATGCGTCCAACTCGGTTCGACCTGTCCCTGCAATACGCGCGCGAGTTTGTCGTAGAATGGTTTGACCAGAATCCCCTCGGTCAGATCGGCGTCGTTGGCATGCGCAGTGGTGTTGGCGAACGCATCGGTGAAATGTCTGGTAAGGCCGTGTCCCGACTTGCGACATTTCCGTTCACGTTCCTTTTGCAGGTAATCCACAGGATGTTCTCAAGTCACTAAGTGATCGTAGCAAACTTGAACCTGTGGGCGAACCGAGCCTGCAGAATGCGATTGAGATGGCACGCAGTACTATGAGGTCAGTGGGATTGTCTGATACTTTCATTTCGATCCTGAATAGATGCAGTCACCTCCCGACTCACTCATCGCGCGAAATCCTCATCATTTTTGGGTCTTTGACGACCTGCGACCCGGGGAACATTCACGACACTCTCGACGCTTGCGCAAAGAACAAGATTCGAATATCTGTGGTTGCTTTGGCGGCTGAAATGAAAATATGCAGAGACATGTGCGATAAAACAGGCGGTAGGTTGATGAGATAGTCCAGTCCTTTCTCTACTCACACAGTAGACAGGACAGTTTGGAGTGGCAATGAACGAGGGCCACTTTAAAGATCTGCTGTTTGAACTTGTGCCCCCGCCAGCTCAAAGAACCGTCACCCGCACAGGAGGAGGTGGTGCAAATCCCGCCGCAGACCTCATGATGATGGGTTTTCCGACGCGTCTTCCTGATTCGTCGCCACCGAGCCTTTGCGCATGTCACTCGGACATGAAGAGCGAGGGCTTTCTCTGTCCACGATGCATGGCCAAAGTGTGCGACGTGCCGACTGACTGTGACATTTGTGGTTTGATGATCGTGAGTTCTCCGCATCTCGCGCGAAGTTATCATCACTTGTTTCCTGTCAAACCCTATCAAGCCGTGTAAGCAATGTCCCGAGTTTGCTGCTGGCACCTCTGTTCAATGAATGTTTGTAGGATATTGGTCGAGCAAGTGGGGGAACGAGCGGGGGCGTGTCATGCATGTGGTCGCGCATTTCCAACAACACCATCGACAGCACCTGCCTCGGAGGGCATGAGCCCACTGGGTCGATATCGATGCCCGGACTGCAGCCACGATTTCTGTGCGGAATGTGACGTGTTTGTACACGACGTAGTGCATTGCTGTCCGGGATGTGGCAAATAACACAGGGATGGAGCTGGTTTGCCTCTTCTTCCATGTATTTATCCCCTCACCTTCATTGTTTATTCCTGTCACCTCACCACCAGTGCTACTTTCCCCAACTCACACCTGCTCTAAGCTAGTAAATTGGTATGTACCCGTGTCACAGTGATTGAGCTGTCCGTAATTCGTGCAACATGGGCGGTACAAGGGAACAGTACACAGCTGTCTGACATCACGATGGAATTCATATCAGCAGGGTACCGCAAGAAAACGCGCCATGCCTCTCAGGTGAGTGCAATGAGACTCGCAGGCTCCCTCGGCGTGGACGCTATGCACCCATGAACACCAGAATCATACTTTGATACACTTTGCATGAGTACGACTGCAATTAGCCGCTGTTACGGTAAGCAGCGACAGTGGTCTTTGCCACAAATGGATTACTGGTTGACGAGAGACGTGTGTGACTGGGAGGCCCCGCTCGTCTCTTTCTGGAAGGAGACACTCTGGAAGATTGTTTGATATGTTCCAATCACAGCAGCGTTATACGCAGCTGGGAACGCGCCCATTAGGAAGAAGCGAAGTGCCTGACGCCCCGCATGTTGATGACAGGATAAAGTGTTCGTAAGTATCCCGAATGCTGTGTACTTGTCCCGACGGTCGGCATCAATGTTCAGGGGACCACCAGATAGATACAGTTCAAAGATGATACTTATATGTGATGGAGATCCAAGTGAATTCCTCAATAATGACAGGTCCGCAACGTCGCAGGGGAATTCTGGAGATTCTTCGATGATGATAATGATGGTGATAGTGTGTCAAATTGTGGTCTGTTTGAGGTGTGTACATGTGTTGGAAGGGGGAATAGCGAAACAGATCTGCTGCTGTAATCTGGAAACACCAAGCCTAAGGATCAAGTCACCTTGCAATAGGAGGACGGAAGGTGTTGAAGTTGAATGTGAACTCGTCATGACGAGCCTGCTAATGAACTCTCCAGAAATGCGACTGAAGATACGGTGAGGGTTCCGGAATCGAGATCGTACGAAACTGAGGTTCCGGCTCGGCGCATATGAGTGAGAGAATGGGTGGTGGCCTTGGTCGGTGCAATGTTGGTTGGTTGGATGAGCGGACGCGACCAGGCCGCTTACATCTGTTTGGGTCGAGTCGGGCTTCAATTCTCACTACATATCACTCCTCAACCCAGGCTGCCACGGGTCGACGACGACGACGACGACGACAGTGAGGACAATGCCCGCATCACTCTCACCGCGCCCCGAAGTTGCAGTACTGCCCTCGCTCCCGCCCTCCCCGTCGTTTCTAGACGAAGTTTTCAGTCACCCACGTCCTTGGAGTCTCCGCACCGAGGATATCGACCTGCAGGGTTTACCACGGTCCTCGACCGGGTCTGCAAGTAGCCACGAGAAAGGAAAAGGAAAGCAATCAATAGAGGATGAAGGCACAGCGGACACCCAACATAGCGCGAGCCCGCTCGAAGCCTATCCTCCCATGACCGACGACGCTGCCGAAACGCGAAGAGTCGAAGAGGTACGTGTCTGACAGTCCACCCATTCATATTCCTCCCGCTGCCTTCTCTTTTTTCCCTACGATATTCGCATATGCTCCCGAGCATGCTGACGATCTTTTTTACTTTCGTTGTCAACAGACCCTTAAGCGTTGGGAGCTTGCCGAACGACGACGCCGGAAAGTAGCCCGAGAGTCCGTGCATCATACAGCCGGTCCCTCCCTCCTCACTAGCGTCACCCGCACCGCCAGCCTCGTCCTCTCAGGCCGGACCTCCATCGGAACCTCCACCGGCCCGGTCGGCACCCGCCCCTTCAAATCGCACGACACCCTCGCCCGCGAGGGATACATCGTCCCGCTCGATGACATTGACAACCGTTCGTCCTTTCAAGACGTCGCAGTGCACTCGCCCAGTGCCCCCCTCTTTGACCGCAATGCTAGCTCGGACACGGGCAGACGGTCAGCGTCAAGCTCCGGCGCGTCGGAGAACCCGTTTATACACCCCTCGGAACGCACACGTCCATCGACACCCACGCCGACCTTGCTCGCCCCTGCCACCCCGACACCGATGCTGCCGCCTTCCGAGCCGTCTTCGCCCTCGCCGTTTGGAGATGCACATGCGCAGCAGGCTGAGCAAGGAGGTGCGACAACGAGCGCCGAGAGCAAAACACACGCTCGCAAGCGGTCGCGGGCGAGTCACCAGCCGCCTCCTGCCCCACCATCTCGCCCGTTCGGTCTTTTCCCCCCAACCATGCCTGGACACGCGACACAGCTTCAACCAACCTCACGGCCGGTTCTACGACCGCCCCCGCGCGAACAGTCTGAGGAGAGAGAGGAGGTCCGGTGGTGGCATGATTGGTTGTGTGGATGCGGTGAGGGCCCCGATCGGGGAGGCGAGAATCAGGTATGTCGAACCGAACCGACGTTGTCTGATGTCCGCTGATGTCTGCGTCATTGTATACAGGCTGGCCGTACGAATCCTTTTGAATAGCTTCATCACACACTCATTTCTATCGTATACTATTTGCCGCCCTTGCCGCACACGATCACTATGGACTGTGCATAATGATTTGTAGAATAGACGATGCTGCACCTTTTTCACTTGCGCCCTGTCCTTCGTTCGATCTTCCCCACTTTACATACCCTGCTTATTGTTTATTCCTTTCAGCTTGTTCAGCATATCTCGGCGGACATTGGAGATACAGTGTAAATTCTAGATGGTGACATAAAGAAAAAAAAATTGCGATGCAGTACAATATTCCTGGACCCCGGAGGGGACAGGTTTGAATATTACTGTAAAAGTTGACGTGAAAATCATGATGGAATAACTAAGATGCAATGATATCATCGACGCGAGGGGCGAAAACGCTCTGCATCAATCGTCGTATCTCATAGTCTTGCTTGTAAATGTCAAGGCCAATGGGACACTCTAGACATTATTCAGCGGAAGGAAATCGTACCAGCTTGGGCTGCAGAGAAGCCCCCTTTGCATCGTAGCTGGCAGGATTCTCTTCCTTTACCTAGAAAAAGTCACAAAAGGTTCTTCAGCGGACCAGCAGCAGGAATAGCTTGCTCGAAAAACGGACTTGCGTGGGGTCAGCGACTATGTCACCGTCCCCATTGACATCGACAGAATCATGGTCGCTTTCGATGGTCACCACCTGTATTGCTTCCACTGAAGCAATGGCAATCGCGATTTCCGCTGGCGCCGAACAGCTGCCCGTCTGGACGGGTCCAGTCTCAGTCAGGGGGTCCGTTTTCCCGTCGGTTCCCGTTCCGCGTTCCACATCAACATTGACACTTGCAACACTGGGGGCACCTGTACCGTTTTCTGGACGGCGGGCATAAAATACCCAGTCAGGAAGAGTTCCCCCAGTTCTTGTACGGGTCCACGTGAAAGTCAGGGTAGCAGTGCGAGAATGGACTTCTCTCCCCAAGTTAAAGAACGGAATAGAGAGGCCATCTGTGGTGAAGCATGATGCTCCAATTGTCACGCGAAAGAGAAAAATAATACATACGGACAACGATGGAACCAAGCACCACGAATGATACGATCGGCTGAATCGTTGCAGCAAGCAACTGCGCCTGACCAGCTGGTGGACTCTCGGGTGCTGGCAGGCGTGTGAGAGCCAAGGCAGAAACGAAAACCGCGCTGACGCCCATCTATGAAGAATCTAGGATCACTATCGTATCACCGAACAAGGAAAAGGTACACACAGGGCCTAGGGGATCAAAGCATGAGTATTGGATCAGGGAGTACAAATTATGTTGGCATACCAAAATGTCCGGAAAATAACGCCTCTTTCCAAGACGTGATTTCGGGTACCCACCTGTAAAGTAAAAGCAGAGGGGGAATGCGTCGAAGGACTAGGATTGGAAGCATCAATACAACCAATCGCCATGGAGTAATCCCCAGCTCTGGCGAGTTGTAAGATGTGAAAGGTAGCCAGGCACCAATGTAAATAAAGCAGCCACAGTTTAAAACGTAGTCGATCACAGATGAGAATGAATCATCTGCCGTCTGGACATTGAAGTGGCCATCCCATGATATTGCGCAGCCTTTGGAAATGTGAGTTTAGCACGTCACAAAATGGGATAAACCCTCTGACCTGCTGCGAAAGAGGCCAAAAGATCGTCGACACCGAGGGTACTGGCCACACCGATCGTGAATATGGAAAGTGCCAAGTACTGCGCGACATATGACTCGCGATCGATAAAGCCCTTGCGATGACTGATTTTCATCAAGTTAGAGAACAGTAACCCTGACAAAGACGAGGTAAGACAAGGTAGTTGGGGGTAATGTAATGAAAAGGAACAAACCCAGAACAGCTCCAAGAACGGTGCCAAGAATAACCTCATCTGCATTAATCAACCGGATCAGAATTGATGGTAAACCACGGACATGAATCAACTTACACAACCACCCAATGAGGAACCATTTCCCAATTGCAGCGCGAGTCGAGGTTTCGACAGTCAGGTAAATTGCAAGACTGAGAAAGGGATATGCTAGACCATCATTTGAGGCAGATTCTGCGGAAAGAATGCGACGAATGTCGACGGGAACGTGCTTGGTGGCAAATCTCCCACCTGGAGAACATCGGATGAATGCAACGAATGGGAGGTATGAGAGACGAACGCGTGATGGCAGCACAGGTGACCGGATCGGTTGGGGTAAGACAAGCAGCGATGCAAAGTGCTGAGACTTCGTTCAAAGCAGGGAAGAGTGCATGCAAGACTGCTATAAGGAGAGAGGTGTCGACGGGGCGGATAGTGCGAATGGGAGAGACGCACCGGAAACGACAACCCAGCCGAAAGCCATGGTGGGAACAACCATGACGAGCAGACTTTTCGCATGTTCTCTCATGTAAGCACATGGTAATTCTACGCCGACAGCGAATAAGCCGGTCGCAAGCACGACGCGCATGATCTCGAGGGTAATCTTGTTCTCTTGAGGGCCGCCCCAGCCTCGAGGATCAAAGATATTGGCTACATAAGGGCCGATGGCTACTCCAAAAGCTGTCCCGAGGACGACTTCGTTGATAAACAGCTGACGTCTTTTTGATTGGATAGATAACAGTGCAACAACGACAGGAACAAACCATTTCCTTGACAAGGAGTGACACAACAGAAAACTAGATGATTCAGTGAGCTTGGAAATCGTGGGTCAATGCGACGCAATATTACTCGCATTGAGTTGCTGGTTTGCAACGGCGATGCAAGCAGACGGGCTTACCAAAACGACGAAACCACCAAGACAGATATACGCCAAGCTCGCGGCATCCACCTAGTAATTTCAGCGAGTTTGTTTGTGGGATTTGGAGGGGGATGGAAAACGGACTTGCAGGACATCAATAGCCATTGTGAGTCGAGGATTGGGGGAATGGAGACGCTTAAAGAGCTCAACCCTCTGCTTTTGAGGCAAATATCAGGTCACGTGGTTCAGGATAGTGATCGCCCAAAATGGTAGATAACGGATATTAAACCAGTCATGTTGCTCAGCGTGGCCGTCGTCCTCCTCGCAGTCTTTGGCGCACTGTACGTTCACACAAAACCAGCCCTATCTGCACTCGGTGTAGGCAGAACCATACACCCTGTCGGGAACACCGACTGCAAGACGGTACCCTCGCTCCAGGCATGTGAGGGTAGGTCCAACTTTGTCTCCACATACCAAAAATATTCAACTACCCCTGTGATGCAGAACTCGTGCTTCATCAGCCCACTGGCCTCGTTTACCTTGCCTGCTCAACGCCGCAGAGTCGCACCCACTGGACACCCGCTCTCAATCGACTAAACGCGACTGGTCGCTCGGAATTTGACTATGTGGCTACCTATGATCCTCAGAAGGATGTCATCAATCGTCTCACGCTCTCCGGACTCCCAGGCGGAATTTCCGTCCACGGGATGGACGTCGTATCCTCTCTCGACGATCCTTCTCTCCTTTACGTCTATCTAGTCAACCACAGGAAACCCGACTCAGCTGACCCACACACGGTCGGCGCGGATTCTGCCATCGAAGTCTTCAAAACAAACATTGAAAGCGGCACACTGCAGCACGTCAGGACCTTCCAGGATCCTGCCGTTGTCATTACCCCAAATGATGTCGTAGGTTCCCCAGACGGAAAAAGTGTTCATTTTACCAATGACCACAGTCATAAAACCGGTTTTGTGCGCTGTCCAGAACCCTGTACATCAGTGTCTGACACCTATCTCAGACAAGGCTTGTCAGTCTCCTAACGCTGGCACACGACACTTCTATAGGGTTCTGCCACGCGGATCAGGGCTGCAAGTTCGCTTACACTGGACTACATGCTAGCAATGGCATAGTGAAAGGGACCAGCCCCGGTAATGATACATTCTATATCGCTGACAGTGTCCTTGGCCATGTCACAGTTCTGGAACGACAGTCAGACAACACACTCGCTTTCACGGAGGTTATCAAGACTGGTCTGAGTTCCGCTTGATAAGTTGAGTGTATGTTTGACCTCCTGTGTAGATCGGGCTTTGGACAATCTGTCCATTGATGCCAATGGAGCACTCTGGGCTGCAGGTAGGCTAGCCTCGCTTCACCTACGTCCCCGAACAATACAATAACTTGCCATCAAGGGTTGTCGGATGCTCTTGGCTTGGGTATGCGGCAAATCGCCGACCCTTCCGTGTTGGTCGCTTCATCTGCATTGAGGATCACAGTCAACCGTGGTCTCGGCTCCTTCTATGGGGAAAAATACAGCATCGACAAGGTACATTGAACTCTATTCAAGTTAGTCAAGGCAGCTCATCTGTTTGGAAGGTATTTGAAGACCCCGGCGAGCTGGCGTCTGGAAGCACTTCTGCAGTGTATGATGCTGAGAGAAGGCGACTCTTCATGCATGGTGTGATCCGCTAAGTATTTGCCGTGACTTGTTGTCTGACATTCATTTACTTCAGGCCTTATGTCTCCACATTTGACAGTATGCAACCTGTAAAGGTACCCTGCCAGAACACGTTTCCATCGCTTCGGCCCGGACATCAAAGGTACTGTAACTGCGACAAAGAAACGACATCTAGAGGCTTGTGTGTTCCCAGTGGGGAAGGACGGCGCCGCGTGTCAACTAGTATAAAAATCTCCTGTTGCGATGATCGCCTTGCTCCGAATACACCCCGTGTTTGATCTGCATGTCTGTGTGCCAGTTCACACTAGTAATGTTAAGCGCGTGGAGCTGGAAATGTATAGAAAGATGAAACAGGAGCTTGTGCAGAACAGCCAAGGTGGTTTAATCAAGGAGTCCGGGTCGCGTGCTCACCCTGGAGATAAGACGTGGGTTGTATATAAATGTACGGATCCGAGCCAGTGCTACCCCCACCACTCTCTCTCTCACACACCATGGGCGCTGCCAGCTCCAAAGTCGCTTCCCAGTCTACCAGGACAGCCGACCGTACCAGCAAGTCCATTGACGAGAAGATTCTGCCCAACGCTCGAGTATCTTGTTCGGTCCCCAGGTCCAACAATGGCACCATTCAGCTCGCCAACCTCGATGCCTGGGAATCCACTGCTGCTGCCGACCCAAAGATACAGCTGGCCCGCACCATCCTGGCCCACAGCAACATAAAGACCACTTTGACTTCCCGTGAAGCACAGATTGCCATCCCCCACGTCTTCAACACCGAAATCGAAGCCAAGACTGGGCCTGTCACCAACCAGAAGTCCAGCGGTCGTTGTTGGCTCTTTGCAACGACCAATGTCATCAGGTATGAGGTCATGAAGAAGCTCAAGTTGAATGACTTTCAGTGCTCTCAAGTTGGCAATGTTTATCCTCATCTGTCGTCCTTTCCTGAGACTTTGCCTTGACAGTCATACCTCTTCTTCTGGGACAAACTAAACAAGTCCAACTACTACCTTGAGTTGTCCATCGAAAACGCTGACCTTCCCGTGGACGATCGACTCGTCAACTTCCTTGCCAACGACCTCATCAGCGACGGTGGTCAATGGGACATGGTCGTAAACATTCTTGAGGTGCGTATAAATTCGCTTGTGGAGCCCATTTGTCTTACCCGCATGGTCCCCAGACCTATGGTCTTGTTCCTCAACCCATATACCCTGAGTCGTTGCACTCTAGCGCTTCTGGTCCCATCAATACCCTCTTGAAGACCAAGCTCCGCGAGCATGCCCTCACCCTTCGTGCGCTCTCCGCATCCCTTCGCGGTGATGCGACATTGTCATTGGAGCAAGTGCAGGCGACTGTTCGCGCGAAGAAGGAGCAACTCATGCAAGAAATCTACACCATCATGTCCGCGACCCTTGGAGTCCCGCCGAGACCCGATGTTCCATTCACCTGGGAATATTACAGCGAAGATGGGAAATACAACAAGTGGGAGGGTACACCTGTCGAATTCTACCGGATGTTTACCAGCAAATACCCCGTTGGTCATTTCCCTTTGTATTTGAGATAATGCGTTGATCGCGTTCGCGTAGCCCGCGGACTGCTTCTCGCTTATCAACGATCCCAGAAACGCTTACAACAAGCTCTATACCGTCGACAAGCTTGGTAACATCTGGGGTGGTCGTCCTGTTCTTTGTGAGTGCAGCTTTTGCGACCACGCTCGCCAATTCTAACGGTTTTGCCAGACGTCAACACGACGAGCGATGAACTCAAATCTGCTGTCGTCCGGTCAATCAAAGCTGGCCAGCCAATCTTCTTTGGATGTGACGTTGGTCAATTCTCGTCCTCGACGAAGGACGTTGGGATCATGGACACTGCCTATCACCAGTATGAGGTTGGTCATCGGCACTTCGTAGTTTTGCTTGATGCCAACGGTGTGTTTTAGCAAGCGTTCAATATCACCCTGTCGTTGACCAAAGCACAACGTCTCCAAACCAACGAGTCGGCCATGACTCATGCAATGGTGATCTCTGGTGTGCACGTCGACGAGAAAACTGGTCGCCCGGTTCGTTTCAAGGTCGAAAACTCGTGGGGTGATGATAGCGGCCACAAAGGTTTTATGGTCATGAGCGACAAGTGGTTTGACGAGTACGTATATCTTAGCGCTCTGTACCCGAGTTAATACTGACCAGTGACCGCGCTCAGGTTCGTATACCAGGTCGTAGTGCACAAGTCGCTTGCCCCGAAAGAACTTGTAAAAGTGTTTGAGTCGGGAAGTCCGGTCGTCCTGCCAGCTTGGGACCCTATGGTATGGTTGAACTAACTTTTCCTTGGGCAAGCCCGACACTAATGGTGATTCCTAGGGTGCATTGGCGTGAGACTGAACCTCCAGTCTCGTCGAGGTGATATACGGCGCATAGTGTGTGGCATATGTTTGTATTACTATATACCCATACTACGGACCTTGGTGTACTGCGTGTGCTACATATGATGATACCTCGCTTGGCTTGTTGTAACTTGACATTGGAGTTTATCAAGCTGAGAGCGCCGATTCCGTTGTCGTCCGTCACATGTTGAACCCACTGCTGAGGACTTCGCACATCGAGCAAAAAAGTAATCGGACGGACTGTCACGGTAAGTACACACTGTCTCATACGGGTCCAGGAATATTCTCCCACCACTTCCATGAAGGGCAACGGTAGCACAACATTCGACTCGGAATCGTTCTGAAGACACCTCTCTCGATTTTCGCCGCCCAGTCTGATACATGCCAGGCTCAAGGCAGTGGGCTCAACAGTACAGATACTGAGTTAGACCAAAGAGTCGAAGGAAGTTTTGTCATTCCTTCATCCGGTTTCAAGTTGACTCCGGCCTGTTCAGTGTTCACTGCATGCAGGTGGCGAGATCTGTATCGCGGCACCAAAGGTAGTCACTGAGCTACATGTGTATTCACCATGTCAGCGCGGGCTTTCCGACCAAGATACCTCTTGGGATATTTGGTTTGATCAAGACGCCCATACGAATTCCGATGTCCTCGGAGCTGATGATGCTTCAGCGACCCTAATGGGTTCCCGCACCAATTACACGACTGCACAGTTTGGGTCGGAACTCTGTTACAGGTGGAGCACTAACTCACCGGAGGTGATCCAGTGAAGCGGATGCTTGCTACTCTGAGTGTCCGAGTTGCCCCTGGCGCGTCGCTGACCGAGTTCCATGATCCGAGTTCGAGAACCGTCCGTCCAGTATGTATGTAAATAAAGGGCCCCACTCAACCTCCGGTTCCGCATTCCAACGTAAGGGAAAAGTGTGACCTTGCGATGATGAGACACGCCCAAGATTCTCTTGTGAACGTTGGCTGTGATACGAAGCAGGTCTAGGATTTCACCCCGCTGCACAATTAAGTCATTTTAGTTGTACGTGGTTCGCGATCAACCTGTTGGCACACGCCTTTCAAACGGACTTTGAACCGTGTCATGATCATGCTGACGCCAGTCATCGATTCATCTCCCACTGGCGTCAGACGTATGTAATAGTGCCCTGGACTGTCGCGTCCATCGATTTGTGCGTGTTTTTACCATCCCCACAAATCTCTTTCATTGTTTGTGGTTGGAATAAGTTTGGTCTTGACATGTGGCAGGCGCCTTGGTACTCCGTTCATCTGGACAAGGACCAAGACGAGTGCAGGCTGTGCTCGTCGAAATTACCTGGGGGACGTGCGTCGTGCGTGCGTGCGTGTCGATAAGGTAACGAGATGTGGGCTTGCAAGCGGGCCCTTATGTACCGTGAAATCATGGCCGGTTTGCCAGCGAGACCAGCATGGACGAGAATGCAAGCGTTTCATCCATACAGCAAAAGCTGATGGATCCGATTGCGGTCGCGAACTCAGTATTTCAGAATGCGATGTCGCAGTAGACCACTTGATAAGGGGTAGACGTGTCGAAGAGACGCGTTACCCGTGAACGGGTTGGGATCAGTGGCATCCTCGGGACCCTTGTTTTTCCCTTCAGGTTCAATGCCGTGTTGAGAGGGAGAGGTTTGGAAGAGATAACTACGGTGCCGAATTTTGCATCGATGACAATCAAATGCTATCAAGATCAATCGAAAGCTAACCCTTGTCACAGGGCTTGTCCTCTACAACTATTGTCACCGAGCTCCCTGCATTATCGATGCATGCGTTGCGTGTTGAGACAGTAGTCACCAGACAAGCACACGAGGCATCAATATCCTGATTACTCGACCGCACGCTCGGCGCAAAGATCTGCACGACTGTCCACGTCCGACCAGTTCTTGAAGGGGAAATAAGTGAGACTGGAGTGTCTGCATGTGTCTTGCAGTGATCACATGCCCCCCGGGCCTTTGGTCAAAACTGACAGGACGTAGCACTTAACCACTAGCTACTTACCATCATTCCAAATAACGGCGCCCGCCCCGTCTCGCTGGGTCATGGCGCGTGAAAGACCAAGAGGTTTGCCCTCATCCCACCGGTACCACAACGTCGGACATGATAAGACGCACATCAATTCTTGGCCTCCCTTGGCGTAGTACTCGCTACGCCCCCCTCTCTCTCGGCTATCCGCTGTTTGGCGTTTCATAGTAGTATTTGGGACGATATGATAAACGCGTTTCACGTCATTCTATTGGTACAACACGTACATGGATCGGGCGAAAACCTCCGAGTGAATCTGTGGATAATGTGCCAAGTACCAATTCAGGGTGGGATGTCAGGTTCAGAGAGCGATGATGAAATGCGGGCCGAGGCACGCTTCGACCTTTGAAACGGAGTGACACTGGACTGTGCGCATGCACACCAAGGTCGGCCGAACACGATGTTTCAAATTCGTGTCATCAGATCGGGCCCAATGTCCAGCCGACAAAACAGACTCTAGTAGTGAAGCCGCATTGTCAAGCCACTTCCTCCTGTCCATGGAACAAGGGGACACGTCAAGTGCGGCGGAGAAAAAGATCCATGGTGATACATGAGGACTAGATATAGAAGTTCTGTAAGTTTGCTGCAACGACGCCGGCGCAAACATTTCAACCGACTTTCAAATCGGAGGTGTGGATTCTATTTTTAGAGTTTGAGTTTGCTGGCACCTTTACCTTCCTTTGTCCAGTGAGATGTGAGTGTTCAGTGAGGAGAGTCGACATGGAATGGGATGCGGCTTCAAAGGGGTTCGCAGTTGCATTGGACAAACCAAGGATGCAAACAAGACCACGGCATTGCTTGTAATGCAACGAGGCGTTGTCAGGTCTGTCGCATCAGGTAAATTCAGAAGTCAGGGCACCTTGACAAATGGGAACAGAAAGACATGGACAAACGGTACCTTATGCCGAAGTTTTGGCGTCGCCACTTTATGCATTCTTCTGTCTCTTGCATGCAGGGGAATGGGAACAACGGTCTTGGCATAATTAATTAACCACATGCGCCACAACAGCTTTATCGATGGTCAAATGGTCCCCTAGAACGGCGTAGCTGATGCACCAGGGGCGAATGTGGATGAGTTCCGAAGAGATGTGGCCGAGAGCTTGCCAATCGGCCAGGACTTAAATTATCACGGCGAAGCGAAGAAGACGTCATGACGAACCTTGTCGCGACACAATCCAGTCGTCTGAAAGTAACGTTGGGTGACCAGCCCCAGAATGTTTTTCTACGTAGTCTTTTGATCAAGGTATCCGGGGATACAGATGTACTGGTACAATATTGTCCGTAGGAGGCATGGAATCAGACGGCGTAGTAATAGGTGAAGCGTGACGGCGAGGTTTGAAGATAAGGACGAGTATTAGCCCAAAGATAATTAGCAAGAGAAGAAAAATAAGCTTGCGGCGACCAGTGTTTTTCTGATACCTATCCAATCAACTCAGTTCACCCAGGGAGGAAGCTGAACAAGGGGATGCGACGGACCGGGTTGCAATATCCAATTCCTTGACTGCTTCGGCAACGTGCACCGAAGTTTGCTCGATATTATATTCGATGCTGTCTAGAAGAGTCCCCTGATCGATGACGAGAATAGACAAGTCCTTGAAAAGCTCGGCCAAGGAAGCAATGGAATTGGCAATCTCGGTGAGTTCACGGTCACGAAGCCGTGCATCATGCATCTGATCAGTTTCCTGGATCTGTGCTTGCTATGGTACGTGTTAACATGTAGCTGACGACAAGAACCGAGTGCTTACTGCTGCTCGCACATCCTCGTCGGCTGCGGTCAAGCCTTCGGACCCTTTGAACGTAATGGAGCCCGAAGCAATAAGAAGGTCTTGGTTTTTGATCGCATGGCCTTGAAGGCCTGATGGAGGGTATAGATATGAGGGAAGAGGTCTGATATGAATTGTTCTGGAGCACACACGTTCCATGTAGACACGCTGCTTCTTGCGAAAGGTTGAGCTAAGCTCTTGTACCCTGGCTGCAAGACCTCTCTGCACATTTTTAGCTGCCAGGACCTCATGTTGAACCCTATTCGAGGGTGGGAATGTATGATCCTGGTCTGAGCCAATGCGCTGTATCAGAGAATGACACCGCCGGAAGTCCTGAAGAAGCAATCACGTGTCAACAAGCGACGCGGGTAGAAATACGTGTCAACGGACACGTACTCTTGTTATATCGGTGGTTGCCGCTTCGATCTCCTTTTCTTCGGCAGTGCGGTCGGCGAAGCCAGGGAGGACATGTTTTGCGTGGAGCTTTTCAAGGGCGCTGACTTGATCACGATGGTCGGCGTGAGAAGCGACGGAGACTGGATGGTGAACGCACTTTTAGACTGGGTGTTGGCAAGTATTTCCTCGACCTGGTCGGAGAGATCGACCCTAGAAGTCGCGTGGCGCGTGAGAGACGAAAGAGGACAACGCGATACGACAGGACTACCATTTCGGAGGCAAGTGGGCGTCTAGTGCTACGTGTCTTGAGGGAGAGGTTATGAGCTGGTCGTGTTCGTTGCTGGGTTGGTAGGGGTCATCGTAGGAAGAAAAGCGATATGAGCGTGTTCTCGAGTCGCGATAGGAGATGAACAAGAGTGTCCTCGAGCGTGTTGTCGGTGAGGACGACGACGCTGCGGTCGACATGCGAGGGGCTCGGGTGTGACATGTGACGACGGAAGCGCGCTTGGCGTATGTTGTCACGGATCGTTCTCACAAACACGCGTCAACACCGGGTGGAAGGGGGGTGGTCCATGTACCCAAACTGCTTGGACAATGACGAGCTTGTTCCGTGACACAGAAGAGTGCTTAGATCCGGGGTGGCAGGCTGTGGTACGGTGTTTGTTTCATCATGATCAGGATCATCATCTTCCGAATCAACGCTGTGGTGTCCGTCAAATCTCGAAACTCTATACACACGAGTCACATCTCAATCAGCCTCCTGCGATTCATCATAACAATAATGTAATACATATGTCTTATCGTATCTCGTCCGATCGTTCGCTTATGGTCTGGTGACTACGCCGACCGACCGACCACCCTCGCTAACCCTACCCACTTGTCCACTGAGCCAATTACGGTCTCTGCGATCGTCCCCGCCGAGATATAAAGTCAACCGTCACCCCGCTGTCACTCACTCTCCCATCCCCGCTCCCCACATCGCTTCCCCTTGCTGATTCATAGGCAGTTCATAGCCCTGCCGGTATGCTGTGTCAGCCGTTGCCTCCGCCGTGGGACTGACTCTTTGTCAAAGTCTTTCTTCTCCGCCCTGCCCCAATCGGCCCATCTCCATGTGCAATCTTGAAACGTGGGCCTTTCTCATTGCCAATACCTTTCTTTGGATGTCTAACCCCGCTTATTTGCCAGCGAAGGAACTAAGTACGGTTGCGGGGTAAGTGTCTCACGCCGCTTTTTTGGTCTCTCGGAACGTAGCCCACCCGTCATGCCGCGCGCAGCACTACAAAGTGGTGAGTATTACGCGTCTTCGAGTCAGAAAAAAAAAGAGTTCGGCCTCTGACTGTCGTCGTCAAGACTCGCAAGGTCAGAAAAATTGATTGTTCAAGCCCATACTGTATTCACTCGTCTCGCCATTCTCGAAACTGTCACGACTGTCACTGCGAGAGGGTACGTCGTCTCGTTGTCATACCAACCATGTCCGCTCATCGTCTGCCAGTACCTTGGCCCCGACTCCAAGGAAACCATCACGTTCACGACTCCCGAATACTGTGCCTCTTGCCAGTACTGGTTCAAGGGTCCCGGTGCCCAACATCGTCGCTGACGATCTATGGATTTATACGCCCTAATCTGCATCCGCATCTAATGACACTGTAACCTAGAGCTACTATTCGTTGCTACACGTCCAATGCTTTGTTGTA
Organism: Xanthoconium separans; assembly: GCA_038089695.1. Taxonomy (NCBI): domain Eukaryota; kingdom Fungi; phylum Basidiomycota; class Agaricomycetes; order Boletales; family Boletaceae; genus Xanthoconium; species Xanthoconium separans. The sequence goes on along the minus strand of JBBPLG010000091.1, from coordinate 29,251 downwards.
CTACTGTATGTAAAAACGACAAACGGAACATGTACGTCATCGTCACCATTTCACGGCGAGGCCGATGACCTCACTCTCAACGGCCCGGTAACTTGTCCGGAACAACTTCCGCCGCCGTTCATCCTCTTCTCGGCCCGCTTCTTCCGGTCCACACATGTCCACCAATACCCTCATGGCAACCCCGTCTGCGTGATTCAGCTCAGATGAGCCCAGCGTGGCCATCTTGTCCCAATACGCTTTCTCTACCTCTTTTGTCCACTCGCGGCTCCCCCATTTTGGTCCTGCTTCCATACCACCCCCTGAAATCGAAACCCCGTTCTCCTCCCAATTCCTCACATAGCCTTCCTCGTCTTTCGTCCGCTCGGATGCTTTGCCAATCGGCCGCAGCTGCCCACCACCATTCACGCACCCACCTGGGCACGCCATCACTTCAACGTAATCATACCCCTTCTCGCCTCCATCAGTCCCGTTCTTCCTCGCCCTCACTCTTACCCCAGCCATGTGTCCAGCAGCGCCCTTTTCAACCCGCACGCCTGCCGCTTTCCCTACCTTTCTCACTATATTTTGCAGATTCCGGAAACCGTAGCACTTGGCCCCCTTGAATACGACCTCGCCATTGCTCTGCTTCGATAGCGTGTACTCTTCGTAGTCGGACGTGCGCACCGTCCTTGTACTGAGCTCCAATGGCTCTGCAGAGGCATCTCTGACAGCGGACATGAGTGAGTGGAGGTAGGATCCCGAACTCGACCCCGGGTGAAGCAGTAGCTCGGGAATGTCTTGCAGATTGTCCGTAGTGTCTTCTCCAGGAACAGGGTCAGATAAATTCCAGCCCCTTTCGCGCATCAATAGATCAAGCTCCCCAGTGGTGATGACACAGTCGACGTCCCGTGTTGAATGTACATCGTTGTAAAAGTCCTGCCGTGATGCTTCTAGTTTTTTGTCGTAGCAAGGCATCACACTGACGTGGTATATTTGATCAGGTCTGTGGGATCGATCAAATCAAAACATCGACCATCGGCCATTTCTGATGAATGATGAATACGCACTGTTTCCCCCAAGAGCGCGCTAACCACGACTTGACCAACGTCCCCATGACTTGCTGGGGACTTTTTGTCCGAGAGATGAAGGGTAATAGTTCAGAGTGTGTCTTTTCCGCATAACATATCCATCCTGGACATGCGCTCGCCAACATTGGCAGTTTGCCATCCCGTTTGCGCTCCCAAAATTCCTGGGCGTGCTCCAGCAGAGAGACATGGCGTGCAAAGGTCGTGTCATAGACATGCTCAAAACCCAACGACTGAGTACAAAACGCCGCTACTCGCCGCAGCACTTGTCTCAGTGCGACAGGCTCATTCGAGCTTGACAACAACGTTGCCGAGAGCGATGCCAGACTCTGGGGCGCGATCGACAACACCGGAACCCTGTGCGCCGGTAAACTCGAGGGTGGGTTTTCCTCGAAAAACTTGAGCACTTCCGTGTGTGATTGCAGCGTGATCAAGACGGATTCGGCCGAAGTTATGCATCCACTGGGCAAACATGTCCGTCGGACGGATGACATATGACTGACGGCGACGTACCTGCACGCAAGGCAATCGTTGAGACTGATCTGTGCCTGTTGTAATTTACGACCCGGTGGTTTGGACGCCGTTGCGTCTTGCAAGGATCCGGGTGTGGACGACACCTCAAAGTAAGATCCGGACGAGTCGATCCGAATTTCGGTCTAGAAGTGCATTTTCTGTGAATGGACAAGATATGGTGACGCAGGAGAAATACGTACAGAAGCAGATCCGGGTTCTTTCGTTTCATTTGGGATGTTGAATTGCTCGACCGGTTTGATGCAGGCTTGTGAAGGGGTGATGAAGTCATTGAGGTCTGTCAGTGTCTATTCACGTGTGATATTGTCCGAAGTGCACGTCATATGAATGTGACCACCTACCAGAGCACCAGAGAAGGCCATCGACGTCAGGGACAGCGAACAAGAAGAGGAGTTAGGCTTTGGGCTGGTCGCAGTCAGACTCGGAAAAGCATCGGGATCGGGAATCGGATACGGCCGATAAATCCGACTGCAGCGGAGCCCGGAGAATTATTGTTTCCCACCATCTCATTGGGCGCTTGCAATCAATAATTACGTAGCATCGTCACGCTGGGTCAGCCTCAAATTCAAGTTGGGAGGGTCTAATTGTAGTAGGGGACCGATGCTAGCATTGTTCTAGGAGACGCCGATAAATCTAACTTCCGTTGTAGAATTGGTGACGGTCATTATTTTGGGGTCGAAAGACAATCATCTTTTTAGAAGGGGGACTGTGATGTAGCTAACAATCTCGTGACAACAGCCATGCATTATTGGTGTGGACCCCATGACTTCGTGGTGGTATTGAAGGCAAGTTCCACTTCTTCCATGGAGCACACCCATCATCAACAGAATCAGAGAACAATAATCCAAGGCTTTCGGCGTTCCGGTTAGCCAATAGTGATACACCCTGTTGTGTCACATAAACAAACAGTGTGGACCTCTCGTGGGCCGTGGCACCACGGTCAAAGCGAAAACACTATTGTGCTCCTCCACTGTCAGTGGAAGAGCACAAAGCAACCACGACACCACTGGTTCCACAGTGCGTTCTGCAAACAAGATAAATACCCGTGAGGCAGATTGCCTTTGACCCCAACTCTGGATCCATCTGTTCGACCAGCTTCTCATTGACACGTCTGCTTTCTGTTTGATATGTCCACTCCCAACCAGGACACGAAGACTATCCAACCAGGACCTGCCATACAAGAAAGCAGATATCCGGCCAAAGATGGGGCCGCTGAGGCGCTTCAAAACATCATGAGAGGTAGGTTAACCCCGACCTGTACACTCCTGGACTCTAGTGACAGGGGAAGTGAAGCTCGTTCACAGGCATCTAAAGAAATGAAGGATCCGGGGCGTGATGTCAGCACAGGAAACATTTTTTTGAAGGAGGCTGAGTAGCAAGGCAGACTTCCTGCCACATGCGAAAACCTTTGTGTATGCGTACCAAATCGTCCCAACCCAAAAAATCATGTAGTCGTGTGTGTATGGTGAACCATATGTTGAGAGACAAAAGCATATCAAAATCCTCAGCTGTATTCGAGTGCTTGAGAAGACGCGTTCTAATCACGTGCTGAAAATTAAATCGCCACGTGCTGCTGGACCCCCTTAGACGCGCAGTGCCGAGTGCTGGTAAACGTGTACAAATTCAAGTCCATGGGCGACGGCTCGTGACAATGTTCTCGCAAAACTCGAAGCAAAGGGACAGAAACGCGACTGGGAATGGGGAGGCAAGCCGGCCGTTGCTCAGCGGGTCACGAGAGGATCTTACCGGAGGAGACTTAGAGGACCACTCACACTTGCTATTCGTTGCCTCAGATGATGACGAACCCGAAGGTCGCAGTCGTTCCGTCACACCTCGCCGCGGAGAACACACCGTCAGGTTCAGAGAAGAGGTCCAAGTCATTGGTCCCCCATTGAGGTCGACCATGCAAAGTAGAGAGACTGGTGCGTAGTCTCGGTCCAACTCTTTTAGCTGGATTCAGGAACTGCAGTACAGAATATGAACTTGATACGGATGATTTCGACGATACCACTCTTGCAGAAATTGGGCGTCGGCAACAGCGAGCGTCACGATCGGGGTCGGCCCGGCGCGGGAGACGAGCCCTGCCTTTACTTGCGGGCCTCTTGGATTCCTCGGCCATTCAGAGGACTCCCGACGTCACGATACCAATGTATGAGTCGGAAGATACGCCCTCGGCCGACCTTGATCTTTCCGAGGTGGCAGCAAAACAATATGCCGGTGGTGGCATGTTTGACTCTGTCGCAAACATGGCCAATTCAATCCTCGGCGCCGGTAAGCCTTATTTCATCCATTTTGTTGTCATGATCTGATAAGTAGATAGGTATCATTGGTGTGTACATCTTGACGGTGAGGGGTTCCTCCTACTAATCGGAACACAGGGCTACCGTATGCGATGAGTCAAGCTGGTTTCTTCCTCGGCATAGTTTTGCTGGTTGTTCTCTGCGGTGTCACAGATTGGACGATTCGTCTCGTCGTAGTAAATGCAAAGCTCAGTGGCAGAAACTCGTATATTGAAATCATGAACAACTGTTTTGGCCCAAGTGGTCGTGCAGCTGTGTCACTCTTCCAATTTGCTTTTGCATTCGGAGGCATGTGTGCGTTTGGCATCATCATTGGTTAGTCTTTCTTGTGTTCTTCTTTGCACTCTCCCGACGATTCCCCACAGGGGACACTATACCCCATGTCGTCCGTTCGCTATTCCCAACACTACAGAATATACCCGTCCTATCCTTATTCACCAACCGACAATTCATCATAACACTCTGCACTGTCTGTGTATCGTACCCCCTTTCCCTCCATCGTGATATTCATAAACTCTCTCGGGCATCTGGCCTAGCGCTGGTCGGCATGCTGATAATCGTCACTTCCGTGCTGGTCGAAGGTCCACATGTGGACCCAGATCTAAAAGGAGATCCTTCAAAACGGTTTACTTTCATTGGTCCAGGCGTCTTCCAGGCAATCGGTGTCATCAGCTTCGCGTTCGTTTGTCATCACAACTCCCTGCTTATATACGGTAGCTTGCGCACGCCGACGCTCGATCGCTTTACACGCGTAACCCACATATCGACCGCGATCTCTCTCGTTGCATGCAGCGTTCTCGCCATTTCCGCCTTTTGGGTATTTACTGATAGAACGCGAGGCAACATTTTGAACAATTTCTCACCTGTGAGTGTTTACGCACTCCGACACATTCGAGACGCTGAAAGGCACATCCCAGAGCGATACGTTGATCAACGTTGCCCGATTTTGTTTCGGATTGAATATGTTCACCACGCTCCCTCTTGAATTATTTGTTTGTAGAGAGGTAGAACCCCCTCTTCACCGAATCGAGGTGTCGTCTGACAACAGATGTATAGGTCATCGAACAGTACTTCTTCTCGCACGAAAGCTTCAGCCCCCACCGCCATCTATTCTTCACTACCACCATCCTCTGCGCGTCAATGCTTCGTACGTGATCTCGGTCCCTGTAGCAAGAATCCATATTGAATATTGACCAGTTTCTCTCATCACATGTGATCTGGGTGTAACGCTGGAGATTACGGGCGGCGTCTCGGCGACGGCGCTTGCCTTTATCTTCCCTGCAGCATGCTACCTCAAGCTCAGTGATCGTAAAGTGCCGCTTTTCTCGCGCGCCAAGCTTCCGGCCGTCACCTGTCTCACTTTTGGGGTTCTGGTCATGACCGTGTCGCTCTTTCTCGCACTGAGCAAGGCATGGACGCCCGAGGGCGAAGCCAGGATATGCATGTGATATCGTACATGTATTTACTTACCTCACATCTGAACCACGGACCATGACACTCTCCCTAGATACTACATTAGAAAAAAAAGTAATCAACGACGCAGCTGCACGACAGCACGTAGCCCGGGTACTTGATCAATGTCCTCGACTATTACCCCTCTGTCTTTGGATTCGGTTGCTAGCAGGGGCGACACGTTGGGGAACTCTTGCCAAAGTTTCTGTACGGCGTTCAGAGGCTCCGAGGTACCGTCGTTTGGCTCGAACACGAGGAGCCAGATTGCATCGTACCCACCCGCTGTGTGCGGTGAAAAACACGCTCTAATCGACCCAAGGTTCACTCACCACCAGGCACCCCACCACAAATAACCCCCTTCTGCGCGATCGACGCGTCCAAAAGCGTGGTCTGGGCGTCTGGTTCAATGTGCACGTCTTCGCCCGCCGCATGCCCCATTTGCCGCATGAGCGCACGCGTGTTCTGTATACCAGCCGTGAACGGGAGGGTCCCCAGCATCAGGATAACCCGCGTGTGTGCGCTTACCTCGCTCGCCTCTCGGAGATCCAAAAACGTCTGGACGATCGGTCGTTCTGAGGTAGCAACGCCGAGCCACTACAGGCACAGGTACCCATCGGTTGCAAACTCAGTCTCCAGGCAACGCTCGCAAAGCAGAGGAGGGGCTCCTTACCTCCGACGACGGCACCCCAGACATGCGTTTGACGGCGGACGCATATAGATCCGAGTGCCGGTCGTGCAAATCGGAGAGGTGACGGAGATGGGCGGCGAGGGCTTGGTTTGATGTGTTGATCGCTGCCCACAGTGCCTCCGCTGTGTGATTATTGATTATTGTTTTTTTGTTTTTGTTTTTGGTGGTGAGCGCTGTCGCCTTAGCGTAGAAATGAAGAGCGGTGCATGCGTACCTTGGTCAGCCTTCTCCTTGCGCCATTTCAACACCTTGGCCACGAGAGACGGGGTATTACTACCCGCAGAGACGTCCGCCAGCACGAGTCTGACGAGCGGCGGGAGTTGAATGGGGACCGCCCGACAGTCCCAGTGACTGCCAGGACAAAGGACGGGTGATAACGGGGGAATCCCAGACGCGGCCTGAGTTCAAGTTGATCAATGCGGTGTCAACATCACACGATCAGCATCACGGAACTCACATCTCCTCCTTTCATCAGACCGTCCAGCAAGGCGGGGCTGAATCGCGTGTACAACTGACTCCCGAATACGGCTGCGGAGACGTCGAAACCACTGCCCACCTTGCCCTGGGCGAGGCAGTGCACGAACTGGGCGGTGTTGTGCGCAAGCTGCCGTGCGTTGCTATCGGGCCGGATGAATTCTTCCCGGGTGATCACCTTGAGCCTGAGAAGGAGAGCGGAGACGATGGATGTGATCAAAGCCGCCGAAGATCCCATGCCTGTCTTGTTGACCGTGTTCAGCGGAACGTCATGAGGGCAAAACGGGGTGATGCTTTCCAGAGACGCGATGGTCGCAGGCAAGTTTAATTCCCGAAGCTGATAAGAGAGACATCAACGACGAGCGCGCAGACGGTAGCAAGTTTCGACGACCTTGGCTTGCTGTGAGTAAAAATCATTGTCACCCACGGCGACGATATCAATGCCATGTTGCAACGAGTCCCGCAATGATCTGGCGGAGCCCACGGACGACGAATGCTCCGCCGCCAGTGTCAAGGTATATCTCAGTGCATAATACACGAACTTGTTCTTGCTATCGGCAATGGGTCATCTTGATGCAGTCGAGCACCGATGCAAACATACCTTTCCGATACTTGTCCGACGTCCACCGTTCCATCGTCGTGGATGGTCACGGAATACGACCATTCGGCATCGATGAACTGAGGTGATCGAACGATTATCTGGCCCGGCCGACTAGGTTGCTGACAATCCTCGATGACCGCATAAAACCGGGATGAAGCTGAGATCACTAGACCGGTGAACTTTTGATCTAATACAAGGTACCCCCCCGCAATCAGAACTTTTCCTGGCGCCGAAACGACGGTAGTGGTGGACATTCGTACTAGTAGGTGATGACTAATCAGTCCCCCTCCCAAGAGTACCCTTAATACATCATGATTGGCCCGCCCGAGCAAACCAGTGCTTCTGCTGACCACATGTCGCGTTGTTACAACCAGGACAACGAAGTCCCATTTGTATGCTGATCGGCCCACCGTTGCCGGAAGAATAGTTACGAAGATGCTGTGCTGCGATATCAGCGAGGGCGCGGATGAACACGGGTGACTCGTTCAACGATTCAGCGCGTTGCATCTCCATCCCGAGCTGTGAACATTCGCCGTGACATCAATAGGTAGTCTCGAAGAACACAGGGGATATGTACCTCTCTACCTTCGTGCATGTATTCCAGTTCGAGCTCGTAGAGAGTCTCGATATGATCGCTTGTGAAAGCAATCGGGACAAGGATCACTTGCTTCTTCCCCAGACGTGCGAGTCCTTTGATGGCTTCACCAGTTTGCATACCAATCCATGCTGACGGCCCAACCTGGGATTGCCAGACCAAGCGGTACGGATTAGAATGCCCCAACCGATCCATGACGGCATTCACAGAGGCTGACACTTCGAGAACGTACGGGTCCCCACGGTTAACCACCGACATGGGTAACGAGTGTGCAGAGAACAGTAACACTACGTCAGAGCGATCAGATGGCTGGAATTTCTGCAAGGCTGCCTCGATATTTTGCGCCATTGCCTGGACAGCGATGATGGGTCAATCAGCAAACGGGCCACGTCAGCCGTACGCACCTCGATGAACCCAGGGTGGGTGCCCCAGCGGTCAATCACGCTCCATTCAATGTCGCTCAGCTCACCCGCTCTTCCACGCCTAAAGAGTTCGTTCAAGCTGCTTCCTGTCGTGCTGCAGCTGTACTGGGGGTACTGTGTGAACGCCACGGCACGCTTGACACCATCTGCTTTCATCCGGCGAGCAGTCTCCTGGGTGAGCGGGTTTGCATAACGGAAGGCGACGTATGCCTTGTGAGGGGCAGTTTCTGGATGGAGCTCGTCGAGCAACGCGCACATGCCGGCTCCCTGATACTCGGTGTAACGAAGGATAGGCGACCCTCCCCCTATCTCTTCGTATTGCTTTTCGATCTTGGGTGTCCGTCGTCTGGCAATAAGAGGGGCGAGGACGCGTTGGAACGGTAATGGTATAAGATCTCCGTCCATGAACAGGTTCTTTAGAAAGTCATGGGTCTCCGCGACCTGTGAGACACGACGGGAAAGGTAAGGAGGGCATACAAGCGTGGTTCTGCTCACGTACTGTAGATGGTCCGCCCATATTCAACATCACGATGGCTGCCAAGGTGTCAGAAAGGAGAATACAAAGACCGGCATGACGATAGCACCTGTGGGACTAGACGCGAGTGAGTGTGAGTTCCCAAGTAAATTACTGAGCGTACCTCTTGTGCCCGACGGAAGAGCCATGGAGGGTGGCCATGCGACGAGCCTGAGCAGTCAAGGCATTTATTCTGACTAGATGGGACAACATTGGAGAGACCAGCTCAAGTTGAAGCTTGAAGGTGGCCTGAAAGACGCTGATTGGTTGGTAACCAACTTGAATTGACTAAGCAACATGTTGACATCATTGAACTAGTGTACAGGTAAATGCAAAGATGTGATGGCTCTAAATGATAGATGAAATATTATAAGATACACCCATGTTGCCCTATTTTTAGCTCGCAGACTGTGAGACCAAGTATGAACTTCACTGCGCAGATTGGCGAATGACGGACATTGGGGGATATGGACCCAAGATGTCGGACGCAGTAGGGAAGCGTGGCCGGCGCCGATCGAGGCGTGTATAAGCAGGCAGTGGTTCTTCCGGAACATCGCTGTCAAGACCGATGATAGGAGGATTCGGTTCGACTAGGATGGCTCTATCGGAGACAGAAGGCACCCCAGTCAGCGAGGGATCCTGGGATAGGGGATGTGACAAGGTTCGCTCGACATTAGTTTGCGCTGAGGATATCAACGGGGAAACGTCTGGGTCATCCACTCGAGCCGAGTAAGCAATGGGATCGCTCTGGGAGTATGCAGGGGGATCAGGGAAGGGGGAAGGGGAAGGGGTGCCCGGACGAGGGGGTGGATATAATATTTCCATGACGCTGCGAAATGAAGGCAACGAACGAGAAGCAGGTCTCTGTGAGTGAATGCTCATGGGCTCTGTGACATTCTCAGTTTCCTTTGCGTAGCTGTGAGCTGAGATGCTAGTAAGTTTGACTGTACATACAGAACGCATGATGCAGAGGGTACAGGTGCAGCCTGGGACATAGACTGTGTCTTCCATGGCTGCAGCCCATTGTTGTTGGGCGTCGTCTGTCCGTTCAAGAGAATCAGTGTACGATGATGCGTCCGACTGAAATGATGACATTTGATGCGAACTTTGACCAGATAGAACTTATCAACATACATACCTGGGGTGACAGAAACGGCTGTAGTTCTTGGTGAGCGTTACGAAATCTTTTCTTGAAGTTGGACAACATCGTCGATGAGCAATGCATGCATGAGGTTAGCAAGGCAGTGTATATTTTATACGAGGGAAATGGGGTCAGGAGTTGTTGAATTGAAGGTGATCGATAATTGATTCCGTTGAGAGGACAGGGGCTAAGTACTATAGCTGTGCCAATCCAAAATTCAAATGATACCCGGAGACGTCTGTAATAACCCCTTGTGGGGTTGTCAGCGAGGATTTCTGGAAATACACATGGCATTTGGGAAACCCAAAATCTATGGGTTATCGATTATTACAGAGTCCATCGTATCACCTGAGCCCGAAGTCGAAGGAGCCACAAAGTCTGATCGATGGCTGTGTAATTTGTTCATGTTTGTATTTGTATTGGGTGTATAAAGTGCTACGTGTCCTGTCGACGTGTCTTTTTCTCTCGCAGCTTTCCAGCGGCCACCCAGGACATGCGCAGTCTCTTTTGACCCTTATCTTTATTCCCATTCTCTCTCTCAATCTGACGACCACCATGACGCAACAACATTGCGCTTTCGTAGACCCTTCCTCCCTCTCTCTCCCTTCCTCCTCCCTCAAACGCCCCGCTTCTCCCGCTTCCTCCATCGACGACACCACCCCCCAACCCTCGGACGAGCCCTCGCGGAAACGTCCACGCTCAGCCGTTACCCCGGAGGAGCGCAAAGAGGCTCGTGCCCACCGCAACAGAATAGCCGCCCAGAACTCTCGCGACCGTCGAAAAGCCCAATTCTCTTTCCTCGAACGCAGGGTCGCCGAACTCGAAGAGGAGAACAGGCGTCTCCGTGCTGGCATCCATGTCAGCCCATCCCCATCCATCGTCACCATTTCCGAACCAGACGTCACTACCATTGAGCGTGAGCAGGAACAGCTTCACAAGCGTGAAGAGGAACGGCACGAGCGTGAGAACCAGGAGCTCCGCGAACGAATACGCACACTCGAAAAAGGTTATGAAGCCGTTGTGCGGGCTTTGGCAGCTCAGGGCAATCTTTCTGTCACCCCATGTGTACCTACACCCCCTGAAACAAGCGCTCCAGCTGTTTCATCACATCCCCAATCTTCCTCGTCCCCCACACCAAATTCAGACTCGAAGACTCCATCTCCCTCATCACCAAAGGTTGCTCCGTCATCAGCGCCTTTACCACTTTCACCGACATCTTCAAATTCAACTCTTGTCGACAGCCCTGTCATTTTTACCAGCGGCGATTCATTCGAATTTCCTCAGAGCCCCACTTTCTCATCGAGTGATTTTTCACTTGCTTCAGAGTCGCTCGACCTCTCCCTAGCCACTAGCACTCCTGCTCGCCACCTAGCACGGGTGGTGAACACTGTCGGCCGTCCAACAGTGTCCCTGCAGCGGGTGGGCAGTGCACAAGTGGCGATGGGACCGGCGAGCATAACAAGGTACTGGACAGTGATGCGACCAAGGTCAGTGGCTTGTACTCGGTGCTTGCTGATCTTGCTGACGTCTGGCTAGCCCGAAGACGAGGCTGCATCAGATGCAGCCATCACGCGTCTGTTCGCGGAGATCCTCGCGTCGCCGCCGCTTGGCTCTAGCGCTCTTCCAAGCTTTAGCACTTCGTCAGAAGATGCGTTCAGCAAGGAGGTGCTGAGCATCACCGAGACCAACTCCGCTGATGATGGCCATGGCCTAGACATTGGCATGAGTGGTATCAACACTGTCGACTGGGTAGAACAAGTCCGTGCAGAAATGGAAATGGAGAAGCTGCTAGAGATGCTCCCGAACGCGGCGGATGTCGCTGTGGATGCGATCCAGCATCCAAACGTCAATCTCGACGCGGACATGGATTTCTCAAGTATCATCACATGGGATGGAGTCAGTGTCTTTTGATTCGACCGAGATACCCTTCGCGCTCGGAAAACCAAAACTGTGTAGCTCGACGCTGCACTGCATATGTCTCTACTTTTCTCCTCCATTGAACGCACGGACTATGCACCCCACCACTATTCGTCGGTTGGTTCTATCTATTTACTACTCTACCTTGTCCTATTGGTCTTTCTCCATCGTCTTGTTTCTCGGCTCGTCGTGGACATGTGCCACCTTTGGGTTACTTCCATTGTGTCTTTGCCTCCTGATTTTCCCCCTTGCAGACAGTCCCATCCAGCGATCATGCACCCCCGATGCTGTCTCCCAGTCACCGCCGTACATTCGTTTCTCCCCGTCAGGGTCTGACGAAATGACTGATGCGGCGTGTGTTTTGGTGAGCGCTTGGGATGTATGAGTGGTGGTGGTGGTCGACTGATCTGTGAGTTTGGTTTCACAATTTCAGGATACTTGGATATGTTGGTAGTGTATTCGATGTAATAGGTGCAAATATACGACGAGATACGGTAACGAGTTGCTCCGTGGTGGTCGGCGTGATGAGGTAACCAAGACACGTTAAGCGAGTTCAAGGACTTGCTGGTGTTGGCTGTCTGCGCGGCGACCCTGTTTCACTAGCTGACTGATCGACTCTGCCTCCGATTGAACTGAACGGAAATGACACTGCCCTATCTACTGTGCAACACAACGTTTCAAGCAAGACATTTCACCGCCCTAGACATCGGATTGCGAACGAAATAAGCTACTCCTCTTGTTCCTCTTCTTGCGAGAGACCAGCTTTTTCGAAGGCCTCTTTGGAGGCATAGTCGACCCGGGGTTTGCGTCTTCTGTTGGTGAGGATGGCGGATGGGTTGATCTCTGAGTCTGATTCGAACCCCTCCTCTTCCATCTCTTCATCTTCCTGTATTTACGGATTGAGTATAAAGGGACACGCAAAGCGGGGCGTCACAGACCTCGTGCATGTCAACGTCCTCGTCCGTCTCTTCCGTGGATTCGTCGCCCGACAGTTCCACCGACGCATCTTCCTCCGAGTCTTCCTCCATGGACGCGTCGAAGGAAGCGACGGCGCTTTTTCCCTTTCCTTTGTCTTTACTGTCGGGGGATTTTACGTCCCCGTTCGCCGGGTTGGAACGTTTTCTATTTAGGCACAGTTGAGATGAAGCGAGTAGCAGTGCAACGGAGAAAACCCACCCAGCTGAGGACGCCATGATTTCCAGGGGGATGTGGGGAACCCGTCAATCAACAGGGAATGGCAGTGTGGAAAAAGGTTGACGACGACGACGCGCTGGCAATGTTTGTTGATGTGTGTTTGGTCGTAGTAGGGAAATGATTTAATGATGGAGAGGGCGACCGCAGTCGAGTCCAGTTCCTAGACTCTTTTCGTGTAGTTGGGGCTGTTGAACACGATACGCTCAAAACAGAGCGAGTAGAGCTACGAGCTCGAGATCGAAAGTCCCTCCGAAGGACATTGTCGGTGACGGATATCTCCGTGCCGATGACCGTGCGAGGAGAGATCCTTTTACGCTTCGATTGATCTCGTTCCTGTCTCTGTCCATATAGCCGACCGTCTCCCTCACCAACTCCCCCCCCTCCTCAACGAGTTGACTCGTTCCATGTCGAGGCCACTCTCTCCCCCCGTCGCCGACCCAGAAAAATCCGTTGGGTCCTTCTTCATACCACCACCAATACAGAGGCTGTCTCGCTCATTATCTAGCTTTCCCTCCTCGTCCTCCTCGTCCTCCCAGTCCTCTCCTTTTCCCCTCCCCGGTCCAAACAGAGCACCCTCCACCGCCGACTCATCCCACACCTTCCCCTCCTGCTCCAAGCCCTCGAATAGGTTCCCACGTCTGCACCGTCTCGAAATCGCGGACTGCATGCCCACCCATCACAAAAAGCCTCCGCTCCTTGACCTCAAGCTGTCCTCCACCTCCTTTCTCGACGCTATCGCAACAGACAACGACTCCGCAAAGCCTCTCTACGCGGTCGAGACCGTCGGCTCCTCCACCACCGTTTGGCGCTCAGATCCTTGGGACGGCTCCGCCAAAATCGCAGACATTTCCTGGCCCAAAGTCAATCCTCCCAAGGGAAAGTCCAGGGACAACACGCAAGCCGCAACAGTGCAAATGGACGGCATCCACTGGAGAGACGCGTCCAGTCTCCTCAAGTACAGTGGTCTTGGAAAGTGAGTAATCCGTTGCCGTGCTTGGCCCCGCACAGCTCTTGACCGCCGTTGCCTGTGCCAGCTCACGCAAGTTCTACATACCTTACCATCCTCACGCGCTCAAGTGGAAGCGCGAAGGAAACGGTTTCGTCGTATGTCTCTCTCATCTGGCTGTCCGCCCTGTCTCATTCTGTTGTCCTAGTGCACCACAGCTACTTGCAAAGGTCCCGTGGCGATCTTGGAATCCTCGTATGACGCCGTCTCACCACCCAAACTCAAGGTATTCGAGACCTTGAGTAGCTTCCACGAGCTCGTACCTCAACTCGATCATGCCGGCATATCCCTCCTTCTCCTCGACCACCTTTTCGTCACCTCCCTCTTGCTTGTCACCGCCCCCGACGATTGGATGTCCCTCGCTCGCAACCCATCCTCCCTCGACGGTTGGCACACCGACACACCGTCGCTCAAGTCCTCTGCCGGTGCTTCCGCGCGTCAATGGAGAAAAATCATGTACGGCGAACCCATGTACCCCTCGCTCAAAATACCCCCGTGCGACAAGGACTGCGACAAGGACTCCAATGACGCGGACGTCTCCGAGCCGCCGCAGCTGTCGACGTCCGTTCGCCAATGGCGAAAGATCGTCTATGGGGAACCGCTTTACCCTTCGTTGCGACCACAATCAGCTGACTGTCTCGATATTCCGCCACGACCCAGCACGGCAACTAGTTTCATATCCGAGTCTCCATGTTCCTCACCCACCCCTTCCTCTGCCCCTTCAACCGGATTCTATGACGCACCATCACTGTTTGATGATACTGATAGAGCCACGCCCCGCAGCGGCAGACGGGTTGCCTCGCCCCTTGCCGCCTCTTCAGGCACCCTTTCGCCCATGCCTTCCTCGGAATGCATGCCACACTCCGCATTTCCCATTTCGGTACCATCAGGTACACGGCGAGAACTGCCGTCCCCTCCGTCATCCTATCAACCTCCGCCATCGATACAACCCTGGCTACATCGTTCGCGCTCATCGCCAAAACTCAGCCACGGCACACAATCGCCGATGCCGTCCGCAGATGATCAGGACGATCCTACCAATCACGGTCTGCTTACACGCGTCGTCAGGCAATTGCCTACTCCTCCACATCGGGAGTCGCCTGTTCAATCTCCGCAAGCGCAAGGTCGACCTGCGGAGATGAGGCGGCTCTCGCAGCCGCACCAACGAAGTTTGCCACCGACGCCTGCGCCGATTTCCAGATCACCGTCGACGACGGACCAGCACCATGTGCACTCGCTGTCACAGGTGGTGATTTCTCAGTCTCAGCTAGTCTCGACTGCGGTGCGGCCGTCCACTCCAGGGCCATCCATGACGACGACGCAGCCTGACGGTGCTGCACGCCATCGCCGACCGCGACACGAAAAGGATCCAGACGAAGTCCTTAACTGGATGCGGAACATTTCTCGTGTGCACCGTCGGCGTCCCGTGTCGGGCGACGAGGACCCTCCCCCTCCTTGTAATCCATACGATTCCATTGTATACGACGCGCCGCCCCCGGCGTACAACGCCATCGATTTTTCGACGCCTCCACAAGCACGTTCGCCACCCGAAGGTACACAAATCTAAATGGACTCGTTGTAGCGTTGATCCCTCCATCTGTTTCTTTCTTTTTCCCCTTGGGAGCTGGATTCCTTTGTCTGCATGTTTTTCTAGTCAACCGTGTACTCGTCATGTTTTTTTTTGCTCATCCGATTTCACTTATATCTGGCTTGCAAATTTACCCCGCTTATTCCCCATAACATACGTGCATCTTATTCGTTCCTACGCGATCTAGTTCTCTCGCGCGTTGAGCATCCTGGTATAATTTCTCTCGGGCGGATGCGACGTCTGATATTGTCTGCTAATCTTGGCCCTCGTTTTTCCCATTCCGCTTGGGAAGAGATGGCGCGCGTTCCCTTGGATGCTTGGGCGTTGGGTGTCTCATTCTATAACGATTCTTGTACCCTAGAGAAAGGATAGGTGTATTCGACCAAGTTATCTGATTCGGTGCGAAAAGTCCGGACCTCCATCAATTGATCTCATGAACCCGCGATGCATGTGTGATGGCCAGTTTATTGCTCCGCATCCATCATACCATGGCCATGGGAACCGAGGGAGGATCTAGCCCGAAAGAGGTGGACTCGTCGATATATTCTGCTCCCGTCGAGCGAGATGGCACCGGGGCTAGGATAATCATCGTGATGGTGAGTGTGTGTCCCGTATGTCTCGTTCTGGGTCATACTAGTATGGCGGGCAATGCACGTGCATGACCAAACGCTGGCTTTCTTGATGCTTCATCCGTGCAGGCACCACGATGCTGATCCACCGGCCAGGGCGTATCCGGGACGGGCAAGTCGACGCTGGGCACGGCCCTCGCCCGTGCGCTGCAGGTGCCGTTTATCGACGGGGACGACTTGCACCCGGCCGCCAACGTTGCCAAGATGGCGCGCGGGGAGCCGCTCGAGGATGTCGATCGGCTGCCGTGGCTCGAGACGATCCGGAGTACGGCTGTAGAGCGTGTGCTGGGGAAGCAAGACAAGGATGATGCCGGGAACGGTGACGGTGAGGACGGGGCGTCGGGTGGGGTGATCGTAGCGTGTTCGGCGTTGAAGAGGACGTACCGCGCGGTACTGCGAGGGGCGCCGTCGTCATCGCCCGTGCCTACGTATTTCGTGTACTTGAAGGGGGAGCGGGAGGTGTTGATGGCGCGGATGGTAAGTCGGCAGGGCCATTTCATGAAGGCGGGCATGTTGGAGAGCCAGTTGGGGACGCTCGAAAGTCCCGAGGGTGAACCTGGGGTGGTGACGGTGTCGGTGGACATGAGTACGGAGGCGCAGGTGCAGAAGGTCGTCGAGGAGCTCGGCTCATAATCGTTCGTTATCGCTGTATAGCCACGTCATACATACCGCTTATCACCACCACCACCACCACCACCACACGCAAAGGTCAGAATGAACCACGGCGGCAGCGGCCATGAAGGGCA
Organism: Xanthoconium separans; assembly: GCA_038089695.1. Lineage (NCBI taxonomy): Eukaryota > Fungi > Basidiomycota > Agaricomycetes > Boletales > Boletaceae > Xanthoconium > Xanthoconium separans. Next base: position 12,389 of record JBBPLG010000091.1, on the reverse strand, counting down.
CGACATGCCCGCCAGGTGCGCCATGCACATGCTCTGGAACACCCAGATCGTCGACACTTGCATCGTCTTTCCCTCATGGCACGTCCACACCCGTGGCCAGTTTGTCGTCTCGTTCGTCCTCGTCCTCCTGTTGGCGGTGCTGTTCGAGTACCTGCGGCTCTTTCAGCGCAACGTCGACGTCCGGATCAAGGAACGGGTGAGCAAGGGGAAACGCGCGTTGAGTCCCGCGGTCGCGAGCGGACGCAGTTCCCCCGACGAGCGCGGCGAAGACATTTCGTTGCTACGCGGTCGACTGGCCAGACGCGGGTGAGTCCCCGCGAGGCGTGTGGCTAGACAGTAGACTGACGCACGGCTGAACAAGGGCGACGGCGTCGACGGCGCTCCTCCCAGTGCATTATCGGGCGTTGCGCGCCGTGTTGTACGGCGCTTCGGTGGCCTTGTCGTGTTTCCTCATGCTGGTCTTCATGACCTACAATGTGCGTCGCTGAATCTTTTCGTTGCATGGGTTCTGACGGACTACCAGGCATACCTAATCTTTGCGGTCGTCGCTGGCGCTGCAATCGGACATTATTTATTTAGCGGGTTCGTCGAGTCCGATGGCAAGGGGATGGCGTGCCATTAGCATCCCCTTGTCCAATGTTCGTTCAAGCAGTCGTAGAATTGACAATGATATGTGTACACCAGTCCAAACTATGATTTCATTTCTGCATCCTCGTCCTTCTTCGCCAGATCATGCGTCTTGAGGAGCACATCGATCTCGGCGGGCTTGTATATCTTTGCCTTGGGCTTCTTGGCCACTTCATCGTATGTCAACACGGCAAATTCCACTACACACGAGTGAGCGCAACAGTCAGCAGGACAAGAGTAGGCAAGACAGACGTTTCTCGCTCCCCAAGGTGGTGCTGTCCATGGTCCTGCTCATCACTTTGAGCACGAGCCCCATGGCCTCGTCCACGCCCATGTCGTCTTTGTACTCTTGTTTGAGGAGGCTTTGAGCAGTACCATTGTTCGCGCCGATGCAGGTCGCCTTCCATCCGGAATAGTTTCCCGAAGGATCTGAATGGTACAGTTGGAAGCGATAGTGTGGGTCATACCCCGCATAGAGGATCGAGACGCCGAACGGTCGAAGACCTAGAAAGACGTGCTGTGGACGGGACGAAGCGGGCGTGCAAGCGTACACGTACCACCATACTGCGTATACCCTTGTTTCATGTCGCACAAACGCTGTGCGAGCTGCTCGACAGGTATGTCTTGGTTGTACTGCAGTAAATATCGCTGCGCTACGGATCGCGCATAGTTGACAAGCGAGTTGGCATCGGACGTGATCCCTGCGACGCCGCCGATCACGTTTCTGTGTGGGATGTGAGAGTGGAGGAGGGAGCGCAGAGGTGGAATGGTACGCACGAGTTGATGAGAAACATCTTTTCGCCGCTGCCGCCGTATCCGCCTACTTCTTTAGCGCTGGAGAGATCGAGGAGTTTGCCTGTGACACGCTTTTCGGCGGCGAGAACGACACCGTCTTTCGCGAGGACGCCGAGGACGGTGCCTGCGTGCGAGATGGCCTCCATCGCATACTCGACTGTGGGGTGGTGATGGGTCGTGGTCGGAGAGAGAGATGAGATGGGACGTACTCTGGTATAGGCGACCTGTGATACGGGAATGAGCACGTCGTTGGTTGGAAGAGCGATCGTCGACGTACCCTCTGGGGAGAATATCGTTGTCCGACCTGTATATTAAAGTTGGCCGTGCTCTTCTCGCGCAAACCAACAATGTTACGCACTGTCATATCGTCTAGCCTGGCGAGATCGACGAGGTCTGTGAGCTGTAGCTTTGGCTGAATGTTGGACTGGGACTTACCATGGTGTCGTTGATGAAGCTAAGAGTCAGTCAGTGACGCGTCCTCGTACGCGTCGGGATCCGGCAATTACCGATTAGGGCATGGACCGTCCTACGTTGAGACTCACACCTCTGGGCGCGGGCCAGGAAGTTGGCAGATCTTGTATTGTCTTACAGTACAGAGACAAGACCGTCGTATGTGATGCAGGCATCCATCCTGGCAGAGATGGAATGTCGGCGCTACCCTTTGTGGATTACCTGGACTGGAGTACCGTCGACGCTGTGCTGATCACGCAGTACGTCTGATGCATCTTGCAATTATACTGCGTCTGACCTCTCTAGCTTTCATCTCGACCACGTCGGCGCACTGACCTACATCACCGAAAAGGTCGGTCGAAGAGTCGTATTTTGTCCTATCTTACTGACTCCCCGAACAGACCAATTTCAAGCAAGGGAACGGTAAAGTCTACATGACACACCCCACGAAGACGGTCTACAGGCTTGTGATGCATGACCTTTTGAGTGCCAAGTGGGTTCCATTTTGATCATCCGGCTCTGTCCTCATCACTTCCAGTCTGGCTTCTCTTGGGAGCCTCTTTACGGCTGCCGAGGTGTCCCTGTCGCTCTCTTCTGTCATTCCGGTTTCTGTGCATCAACAGATCTCGCCCTGTCCTGGCGTTTCGTTCACGCCGTATCACGCGGGACATGTCCTCGGTGCTTGCATGTACATGATTGACATCCTAGGCATCAAAATCCTGTACACTGGCGACTACTCTCGCGAGGAAGACCATCACTTGGTAAAGGCGGAAATTCCGCCCATCAGACCCGACGTGCTCATCGTCGAAAGCACCCACGGCGTACACACCTTTGAAACGAGGGCAGAAAAGGAACAGCGATTTACGTCGCTCGTGCATGCGATTCTCCAACGCGGTGGACACGTATTGTTGCCCGTATTTGCGCTCGGGACGGCGCAAGAGCTGCTGCTCATCTTGGAGGCGTACTGGGAGGACCATCCCGACTTGCAATCCGTCCCGATTTATTATACCTCGAGTCTTGCACGCAAGTGCATAGCTGTCTATCAGACCCACGTACATGCGATGAACGATAGCATTCGATCGCGATTTGCAAAGAGGGAGAATCCGTTTGTGTTCAAGTGGGTGTCTCTGGCGCGGTCGTGTACTGGAGATTCATGGATTCTTGCAGACATGTATCGAGTATTTCCTTCCAGAGGGGCTGGATGCACAAGGTTGCGCAAGGCCCTCCTTGTGTTGTGCTTGCGAGTCCTGGATTTATGGACTCAGGTAGCAGTCGGGAACTGTTTGAGCGCTGGGCTCCGGATCCTCGGAATGGCCTCATCATCACTGGGTACTCTGTCGAAGGTACCCTGGCCAAGGTATGTGACATGATGATCGTAGTATCTATTAGAACGTGTATTTTACTTGTAATACAATGTATATGCTCTGCTCGAGTGATTCTAAATCGCGATTCACAGAACATTCTCAACGAGCCCGACGAGGTCTCGTCATTAAAGGGTGGACGACTACCACGCAAGATGTCGGTCGACAGCGTGTCATTTAGTGCCCACGTCGATTACTCGCAAAACTCGGAGTTTATCGAGCTCGTCGACGCAGAGCATGTGGCAAGTGGACCGTTGCTCGTGGAGACGTGGAGTGACGTCTTTTCCAGGTCCTCGTTCATGGGGAGATGACCACCATGGAGCGTTTTCGTACTGCCATGGAGGCCCGGTACAAAGCTCGGGGTTTGGAGCGCAAGATAGATACTCCTGGGAATCTCGACACGGTGGAAATATCGATCCGACATGAGCGCATCGCCAAGGTCCGTTTTTTTTCGACTTGATCGGGTTTTACTCTGAAAAGATCACGTTCGTGCAGGTTATCGGGAGGCTCGCAGCCGATGTACCAAAGGAAGGCGACGTCCTGTCTGGCTTGTTCGTGGCAAAGGACTGTTCCTACACGCTGCTGGATGCAAAGGACCTAGATGAGTTTACGGGACTGATCAAGCCTGTGGTGATGCAGAAACAAAGGTTTGCGATCGATTTCGGATGGGAGTTGGTACGATGGCACATGGAGGGCCTGTTTGGACGAGTCGAGGAGCGAGTGGACGACGATCTCATAAAGACGATCCGGGTTTGTATTCGTGCGAACTCGAGAACGATGTTGGCTGATCTCGAGCAAGGTGATGAACGCGGTGGACGTGAAACAGAGTGGGAAGCGGCAAGTGACGTTGGAGTGGGAGTCGGGCGGGGACAAGGACATGATCGCGGATGCGACGCTGGCTTTGCTGGCTGGTGTGGACAAGAGCGCGGCGTCAGTCAAGTGTAAGATGATGATGATTTTGATGTTTTGTGTGATCGGATGTACTGACCAACATGTGTGTGCAGTGACGTCAGGTTGTATAGCACATGTCGGTGCAGACGCCCATGCGGGGATGGCCTGGTTCCTCGAGGCCCACTTTGGGCACGTCGAGGAGCTGCACTCGGAGCCGGGCCACGACCCCGCGCTGATCGTCCGCGTCGACGGCGAAGAGGCGCGTATAGAGGGTCGTACAGTGAGCTGTGCCAACGATGGGTTGAGGGAGCGCGTTGAGCGCGTGGTCGGGATGGCCTCGCTGACGCTGCGGTCACTGGACGGAGAGAGGTAGTAGAACGGATGGCGGGGTATTTGTATGTGTTTGTACACCCGCCGAACATGAACAATAATTTAGCAGCGATACATACCTTTTCTTACTTTGATCATCATGTCCTATGTCGACCCCGCCTCAGAGTCCCTTAAACCTATCTTACTGCGTTCGAGCACGCCTGGTTCGTTTCTCGCAACTAATCTTCCGTCCGAAACAGCTCACTTTGTTCTTTTCTCGCAGCTCCCAACGAGAAAGGTGTGCATTCCATCTTCATCGTATCCTCGCACCGCTCACCCCCCCGTCCTAGTCCTACTATACCTAGAAGGTCTCCGGGAATCACAATCGCTCGATTCCCCCAACTCGTCGGGTTGTCAAAACATCCCCCTGCCTTCGAAGCTCAGTGTGCTCGATCACGATCACGACTTTGATGACATTAATTCAAACGTGCAAGACGGTCGAAAAACGGAGCTCTCCATCACCGGTCGCTCGGTCGTCGTCCGTATCTCTTTTTCATTGCTTTTCGCCTTATGTTCAACCATCCGCTCCGTAGCACGAACCTGGCCCTAATGATCCCCCGGGCCCTCACCACGAGTCCTTTGGCTCTTCCTTTGGAAACTTTGGCCCTCTCCCTGATCACGCCTCTCACATGGGTGCGCCTCCGTGGGGCAATACTTGGGATGTATGTTCCGATCTATTTGCTCCGCCATACGTCATACCGACCCATTGGGTTGCCAGTCCCAGATTAATGGTACCTCGTACACCGGTGCCAGGATTCCTTTGCCTACTTCTCCGCCGGCCGCGTCGTTGCAAATCAACGTCGAACCCCCTTCGACACCGAGCGGTTCAAAGTCGCAATCCCGTTCTCAGTCGAGTGCTGCACAGTACAAGTCTCAGAAATCCATCGTTTCCGTTGCCGAGAGCGAGTCCCGCGAAACAGTCACTGCACGTGCGGTACGTCTCACACCGGTCGTATTTCCGGGTTTCGACTAACGTTTCGTTCTCACAAGCAAATGAAGGCATCAAGCAAGGCACCGACTGCGCGTAGCACTGCTTCCGAGGACATCCCGATGTCACCCTCGCGACGTTCCCGTTCCGGTTCCAAAACACAATCTCAGGCTCGCGCCGCCACCGACTACCCTCCTTTACCACCCAGTACTTTGCTGAGTCCGCCTGGACGGAGCAGCCAACTCCCTACATCCCCTCGTTCATACCATCGTGCTCCCAGCATATCTCCTTCTGATTCGCCAAGCCAGGCGCCATTGAAAGCGATGCGCAGACTTTTGGAAAAGGAAGAAAGAGAGAAAGAAAGGGCTCGTTCCGTCGTCAGTACGTCCCAGTTGTTGAACGACGAGGGCGTCGCGTCGAAACGTGGCAGCCCTACGACCCCCTTGTCACCCTCACATCAAAGCCGCCCTTTTTCACCCTACCGTCATGCGCCGACAAACGAAGACCTTCTTCACGCCGCGATTACAGCGGCACAGATCCAGAAGGCGGCTTCTCAGGTCGGCTCTCAAGTGGCTTCCCAGGTTCATTCACAAGTGAATGGTGGTGGAAGCAAGATTTCGCATGTCTCGCACCATACCCACGTCTCTCAGCAGTCTCATCATACACAAATGACTCAGCGCACGCACCAGTCTCGTCACTCGCGTTCTCCGTGTTCTGAGGTTGCTGGCGATGAGGACCGCACAGCTACACCCACTCCGCGTGCACCTTCGCCCAGTTTCTCGCTGAACCCGGATGAACAGGAGATTGTTGCTGAGACCCTTGCAGCACGTGGCGCTGGTGATCGTACTTCATACGCGCCGAGTGCTTTGGAAACCGAGATTGTGAACTCTCACTTTCATGACATGGACCTGTGCATTCTTCTCCACCAAATGGACGATACAACAACACATGAGGTTGTCAAGAAGGCCCTTCGGAAGGCAGTTCGGCAGCGTGTAAAGAAGCTGGGGATGAAATACGATGCCGAGGTATGCATGCCTGCTGTCTTTTATGGAGAATGACGATGTTTATGGATTTGTTTTCAGTCGATCAAACAGTACCGCAAGTCGTTCCATGACCATGACCCGAGTGTCCACCTCGATGGGGATTGGGAGCCTACTTTTCCGGTAGGTATTCGCTTCGATACGCCTATGTGTAAATGATTGACTATCTCGTTCAGTCGGAGCCACCCGAATGGGCCAAGGAGTTGATAAATGGAATGATCAAGATGCACGAGCGCCTCGACGTCTTGAGTCCTCAGTCTTTCAACGCATCTATACCACCGCGCAGCCAGCAGTCATATGCTGAGACTTCCGATTCACATCAGCAGTACCGTGGTGGGGACACCGAGTACACTGAAGGCGATGAACAGTATGGGCAGACGCCGCGTACGCAGACTGTCAATATCAACACACAAGTGACGGGCACTATGGCAGAATCCATGTACCAAGCCAACGAGACTGAAATAGTCGGTGAGTGTTGATGACGTTGTCCTGATGCGCATGTTCATGTCGTATAGACGAGGAGTATACCACCGCCGAGAACAGTACTCAGCGATTCATCGGTGCACAGACCTTGACCGAGACACGTGAATATTTGAACGCGGATCGTGACGATTCCCCTGGACAACAATTCCTAGAAGAAGAGCTGTACAAACTAAGAGTAAAACCTGGAGGAAGCCAGTCGGCGGTCACTCACAAGACTTGGGAGGTTGCTCGAGACGATCAAGAGTACGAGGAGGGCCACGGTGCGTTTACCGAGTCTGGTCTCCCGGAGATTCCGGACGGTGGTAACTATACCGAGCGTCGAGTCCCATCCCCTCCCTTGCCGCCGCTCCCACAGGAATCGACCAGACGAGAGCTTGTTCCTTCGCAAACCTCGCAGTTATGGAACCCTGGTCACGAAGGCAGCGATGCAACGCCGCCCCCGTGGCAACGCATTCACCAACGATTGCTCAACTGGGCTATCATCTGGCCGATGAGCGAGATTGATGGTGCCCTCACGAGCACCACTCGAGGGCAACAAGTCGATGAGGTGGCCTTGAGCATTTGGTCGACGCAGACGTACAAGCGCTATGTAAGGAGTCGGATGACGGACGTTCCTGGGGGCAAGGTGGACAGGTTGTTCGTACCCCCCAACATGGCAGATGCGATCAGCACTGCAGTGTTCAACGGACGACATGGTGATGCTTGTGGAATGCTGAGAGAATTGTGGGGACCGTTTGGGTTCGACGGCGCACCGCGGTTGATAGTCGTCCTTGCCAAGCATCGCTCGGATGCGAATCACTGGGTCGTGCACAGGCAAGTAACCTGTCCCTTGAGTCTGGAAACTTGTGAGCCAACCTTTGCGCCACAGATTCTCCTTGCCGGATGGTACATTGACCACATACGATTCCTACCCCGAGCGAACCCTACCCGATGGCCGGGTGAGTTTATCTGTGGACGTGCATGTGAACCAACTAACTCTAGGTTAGCCCCTCGGATGGTGGTTCGCAATCCGAGTTGCATGGCCTGGCGCCATCTATGCAAACCCCGACCACCTGATGCAAAAGATGGTCCGCCTCCATCGGCCAATGCAGCTCAACATTGACAATTCGGTCGCCGCAGCCGGCATTTGGCGCAACGTGCTGATGGGCTCGCGGGCCGAACGCAGCCTGGACCTCGAACGCCTCCGCGACCTGATCAACACGGAAGTGAAGAATCTGCGTCAACGGAAACTGCAAGGCAAGCTGTCCATCAGTTCGCCCAAGCCACACTATGAAGACATGTAAGATGGACGTATATGACTCTTTTCTTTCTTTCTTTCTTATCTCTTTCTCCCTTTCTCTTTTTCTTTTATCCCACCCTATGGCCGTATGTTGTATGTACGAGTTGTGACACGATTCGAATTCTTTGTGCTATATCACATGTTTTTGTGTTATTCACTTGTTCTGATGTGGTGGTAGCGTGTCGGCTTTGTTTGCTGGGGAACGGAGATGTCGATTACATGTATGCTTAGATCGAATATACTGATTTTTGCTTGAGCTTATATACAGGCTGCCTCGAGCCTCGAGACAAGCAACATCACGCAAATGAACAAAATGATAATATCGAAACAGTCTATTCTGACAGCTTCGCTTTTTCTCGGTCGAATACACAAGACAAATAATATGTCGCACCGACTCTACACAATATCAAGACAAACCCTCCCGCAGCACGTTACCCGCGCCTAGGCGTGAACCATACCCGAGGCTTTGGCATGAGGCAGCTCGGTTTCCTGAACGTTGGAGCGGCCAAAGTCCTCCCGGACGTCTGATGGTTTATCATCAAAGTCGTTCCCTCCGATAGCTTCTTCCTCCATCACGGATGCGCAGGATTGGAAGGACTCTGTGAGCGAACTAACGGTCGTCACCGCCATCTCCAACACGGCCTCGACACGTTTCCTCAGAACGTCGCTGGAGCTGGTCACGAGCTAGACTGGACAGTCAGCATGCTGAGACCCAAGATGTTGAAAAAAAAAGGCGTACCAAAGAGACGAGATTGATGTGTGCGTCAGCATCGTCCACACAGACGATCAATCCCGGGTCGCGGCTCGTGTCTTCACCTTGTTCGTCTTGGTCGGCCTCCTCAGGCATGTGCAGCTCCACCTCCCCAAAATGCGCTTCGAAAAACCAGGCAAGGTGTTGTATTCGGGTGTACGACGACTCCGAGTTAGAGTCGGCGTGAGGGTGTTGATGCGAGCATGGTCGAGTCGTGACTGCACTGAAATCAATGGGTGTAGAAACGGACGGTGTGTTTGACACGTACGTTTCACGGAGGCCGGACTCTTGTCAATTCCCGTAATCAAAGCGAGCGTGGAGTCGGCGATCATGTCGTTGCTTGCACCCGAATCCCATTCTAGCGTTAATTCGTGTTCGTCCGTGTGCTTTACGTCGACAACGCCCATGACCTTGAACTTGTGTCAGCGAGGGCACGGCGTGGACTGAAGAAACTCACCCTCATCGTAGGGACCCCATTCTTGTCCATACCTTCTTCCACACTGCCGTACATCCCCTCCAAATGCCACTGTACCAACTCCCAACCAACCCCAAGTACAATCTTCTGCCTTTGTGTCACGGTTGTCGTCGATAGTCCAGCAAAGTCTCGAAGGTCTCGGGGATCAAGAAGCGTATAAGAATAATCCTTTGACACCAGGAGGCCGGAGACGACGTCTCCCTCTTGTGGCGCTTTCGATGCCAACATACCGATGGCCTGTTGCAAATTCACATCAAGCGAAAAAGATAAATGTCAATCCTGTCTCACTTTTGCGACACGCTCGCCTCGAAATGAAAGCTCAAGAGTCTCCAGGTTTCGGGGAGTGTGGATTTTGACGTCTTCATCGCGATCCTTGTACCGAGCTGTCATGGCAGCTCGCAGACGGCCCATTGCAGTTTGTTCACCGTGAACAAGAACCTAGAGATTCCCAGTAACCAGATGCTGTTGATGTCAAGGATCACCACTCACAACATGTTGCGCCTTGACTTGCTCGATAAACTCCGAGTTTTGCGAATAATCAACATGAGCGCTGAAAGAGATGTAGTCCACAGAAATTTTACGTGGAATTGAGTGTCCTTTAAGAGAAGTGATTTCTTCAGGTTCCGTCATAATATCCTAGACAGTCGTAAATCAATAATAAGCTGGAGCTTTTCCGACGTTAAAGTGGAAAACAACATGTATTCAACAATACAATACACGCAACGAAAGTTAATTTCGTTCCAACTATCACTCACCCGAGCGAGTGTGCCCTCGATGGAGTATCCAGTAATAATAAGACCGTTCCTCGGATCCGGAGCCCATAATTCGAGTAGCTCGCGACTAGGTCCCGTCTGTAGAAAACCTGGACTAGCAAGCACGACACACGGAGGTCCATCGGCTATTTTCCGCTCCCATCCTCGTGGCTGAGGGAGATTAGAAATATGTCTACGAAAGACTGAGTATATGCAGGGAAATCCCGATGACAATTCTCACTTGAAAACAAACGGATTATCTCGTTTCGCAAACCTCGACCGAATGTTTGCGTTCATCGTGTGTATGTAGGTTTGGTAAACCGCCATACATTTTCTTGCAAGGCTAGACGCGTAGTATATCGGGACGTTGTGCAGGTCGGGATGCTTTTTCCAGTATTCGTCCAGAATGAGAAGCAACTCCTGTGCTCTTCCCAGAGCAAATGCGGGCAGCAATACATGCCCTCCACGTCTGATGATAGAGTGTACCAGGCTGGTAAACCGCAGTTCCTTTTCTTCTCTTCCTTCCAGACTTTGGACCCCGTAAGTGCTCTCGACGATGAGTACGTCTGGTCGGACTGGGGGAATCTCCGCTTTTACGAGGTGACGGTCCTCTTCGCGAGAGTAGTCGCCAGTGTAGAGGATTCTGAGACCTGCAATGTCAATCAAATACATACACGCTCCAAGTACATGTCCTGCGTGATACGGTGTAAAGGAGACACCAGGACACGGCGTTATTAATTGATGCGCTGAAACTGGGATGATGGAAGATAGTGACATGGAAAGCTCTAACGGGGTGAATAAAGCATCAGACGAGGAAGAGCTGGATTGTTTTGTATTTGAATGCGAAGATGATTTCCAAGTTCGGGAAACAGACCTCATACGGACAAAGTCTTGCATCATGAATTTGTGCACAGCTTTTGTAGGATGTGTCATGTACACCTTGCCCTTGCCGTCCTTAAAGTTAGTCTGAGGAAAAGTCGATCAGAGTAGTATGACATAATTGGCATATCCAACCTACCTTCTCCATAATGTAGGTCAGCGCAGCGGCATGGTCAAGATGAAAGCTGTGCATGATGGGAATTAGTGTTGGACATAGAGCACCATCCACAACGTACTGTGTAATCAGAATGGCATCCACTGTACTCCAGTCAAGTTCGTCGACGAATGGAAGAGATGCCATTCCGCTATATGCAGGATGAACTCCGGCATCGCAGACTATGGTTTTCCCTCTGTATTGGAGTACACAACAAGAACGTCCGACTTCTTGACCAGCACCAAGTAGAGTCACACTCAAAGTCGGAGTGTCTGCCATTGCCCTGAAATCTCGTTGAGTCGCGACTCTACCGTGTCTTCTGGAATATTTGGTCGTGTCAGATGGTTGGAAGGCAAAGCAACGTCGCTATAAGGTCGAATTTTGCATGCGTTGAACGCGTTCAGGGTAAATGATGTCGTGGATACTTTGAGGAATCTTCACGTTGCTGACGTAAGCGACTTCTCTTGTCAGTTCTCTATGGGGAGCAAAACTATCCACAAGTCTCATTCTTCCAAAACCCGAACCTGTACAAGCAAACAGACTGTTAGTGTCAAGAACGCTGCGAAGAAAAAGCACCATAAATGGTCCAGAGATCGATCGGAACGCGTCCGAGATGCTCTGAACCGGGATGCGGACATCTTGTACGACGTGCGTGAACCAGGAAATGTAACAGTGCATGACACGATTAACCCATATATTAGACCTTGAAAGACTCTTCCATGGCACCATCATCGATTCCTCAACCAGATTCCGAATCCGTTGTCTTATTGACAGAGATAATGCAGGGTCTAGGGAGATAACAAGGTGAGCTACCGACGATTGGCGCTGTACTCTCAGACTCCTTAATTTGTTCTAGTTGTTTTACAGTCTGCTTCATAGCCCGCCACTGTATTGCGGCCACCCCCAAGTAAGCGTGTCCTTTATTGAGAAACTGGGAAGGCGACGATAGTACGACTGACTCTCTTATCAAATCCGATTATCATCAGGGTAAATTCTCATCGAGTCCGACCTCCTTGAGGACTCCTTGAGGGGTTGGAAGATAATGCGCGTCTTCCTGGTTCGGTTATACGACTACCGCTTTCCGTTTTTACCTTCGAGTTTCAAGTGTGACACGTCCGTATCGCATATCCCGCTGTAGGGGTGCGATCCTTGATG
>JBBPLG010000090.1:0-51437 GCA_038089695.1 Xanthoconium separans | reverse complement strand
TGGGGCTCTTGGGTGGTTGTGAGGAGGTGGTTGTGCGGTCGTTTTTGGAGGGGTTGGTTCGGGATGGGTTTTTGACGGTGTAGGTAGGGTTTTCGTAGAGGGTGGGTTGCATGATCAAGTGATACACTGCGTACGCTAAACGAGTCTTTGTCGCACCATGCGAGTGGTTGCTGCTTAGGGCTGATCACGGCATGTTTGCGTGTCATCATCGTCATTGGCATCTGACGACTGGATAATCATACTACTCGCGCCTCAAACGCACCCAAGGCGGGAAAGGGAACAAACAGCGTAAAGCCGAAAACATTTTACTATTATTATCTAAACCACAAACGCGGTGAGCGTATCAAAATTCAGACTCGTGAGATGACCGTGATTGGGCAGGGGTCGTCGGGGTCGACGATAGGACACGTCGTATGTGATTGTGTTTGCGAGTGCGACGGTGACTCTGATCGGGATCGGGACTGGAAAGAGGATGGGGTTTGGTACGGTGACGGTGACGGACCGTCGGCCCCTGGACACCGGGATGATGTTTGCGCGTAAGACGGGGCAGGACACGGTGAGTGCGTCTGAGATGGTGGACTGTGTTCAGAGTTGTCCACGGAGCTCGCAACGATGTTTGGACAGGTGAACTGTACCATGGAAGAGATCGATTTAGCGGATAAAGAAAGTTAGTTCCGGGTCGAGCTTGATTGACGCCGCAAGAAGACGTACCTCTTCCTTGTTGACCAACTCGCGCAGAAGGAGACGTGAGTTGAGACTACAGAGAAGGATCAGTGTTTGCTTGGTTGAAGTTATCACAGAGGGTGGTGGCGATGCTCACACGCTCAAGAAAGAATTAAGATAACCTGGAAAACGCATTTTGTACAAGTCAAGGGCGAAAGGGTGGGGAACTCACAATGACTCATGAGAATATACGGCACCAGAAATGCGCCGTTGGATGGACAAACAAGAAACTGGTGGTATATGTCACCACAACCAATACACTTGAACAGGGAGTCGTACCAGAATGAGGAAGACTGTCACATCAACACTATTGGAGGGGAAAACTTGTGATGAGGAAATCTCAACGTGACGACGAGAACGATCAATGCATACCTCGTCAGTAGACCGACATTAATGACCAGAAAGGTCAGTTTGGTGATGAGGCCGCCTAAGCTGCGACATGGCATGGGTACCGTTCTACAGAAAGGAATAAAACCTACCGGCCGATACCAGTTCTTGATTTGTGGAACAAGTACACTTGCGAACCGGCAATAAGGATATCACAAGCGATGGAAGAGAAATAAAATAACATTGCGGAGAGCTAAGCCGACACGTCTGGTAAGAGTCGGATCGAGCCCAGTGTGATGAGAGGTGACTGACATTGCTTCCACGCGTGCTCTGCCATTGCGGCGTGTTAATACTATAAGTAAATCAACGATAGGAGGGGAGATGTAAGCAGTGCACGCACGTTTCTATCAATATGGCTTGATGGCTATCATAGGTACAGATACACGCTTGACATCATGATGTACATACCTACACCACAACCTAGCCAACGATGGTTGGATTTGCTGGGATAATTAGGATATGACTAACCTAGTGCAACAAATGCCAACACAACCTTGTGCATCGAAATCGTTAATGGGTGGAGTAGCCGATCGTTTGCCACTTACGATCGAAATAGTCAATAGCCGATTGCAAAAGCTCACTAGGATACCAAGTAGTAAGATACAGTCCTACGAGAGCACCACCGTTTGGTATGGTACTCACATCTCCAAATACGATGGGCGTATGTCCTCATGGTGACATCAGGGCCATTGCAGTGGAGGCAGAGGGGAAACTCGACTCACAATTGGACTCCAAACGCGATCAGAGACTTGGCAACAGTAATATTGATATCAAGTAGGACCAGAAGTAAAAATGCTTACAGAAACGCCCATCGACCCCTGGAGACATCGTTAGACGACGAAATGCGGCAGGACAGGCATACACGGACCTCAAACGACCTGTGTCGAATCGTAACGTGAATCCGTGATGACAAGCACGAAAAAACCGTACGATGTGACATAACCAGACATGGCGATATCCCCGGCATAAACGACAGTATATTGATATATTGATGCGGACACGAGCACGACCTGAGCCGTGCCGAGGATGCTGAGAATGCGATAAGTCCTGTCTACCAGTGTATTTCTCGACATAGGCGTCTACCTCAGGAACCCAACCTAGCAGGGGACAATGAGATTGAGATTGAGAATAGTCGGAGCACTGACCAGGATCTTCGTGCGGCAGCTGTCTTCGGGGAATGAATGAAAATAGTACCATGTTTGCGCCAACATGAGGCCGTATAACCTAAAAATTGTCAATGCTCTTCCAGCAGCGAGCAGGGGGGGGCATACAAACTACAGAGAATGACGCCTGGGATACGTTAGCGCTAGTGGTTGGATGGAACGAGGACATACCGAGGAAGTGCGATGCGATGAGGGGGACGGGGTGAAACATGGGGGCAGGGAGGGAAGGGTGGCGAGGAGAAGGAAGAAAAAGAGAGGTGTTAAAGACGGGGTGCAGCTGGCGATGCTACGTGCCGCGCTCTACGGAGTTGCTTCGAGGACGATGATCGAAGACTCAACATCGACGCGACATTTTCAGCCAGCCCGTCCACTCGACTCACCGCCGACACAATCTCGTCACGTCGTCGATTCTGAGCTACCAGCTGGATAATCATGTCCAGGTTGTACAACGATGTACCGCGTGAGTATAAGTTCTAGGCGATACCCGTGGCGAGGGATGATGAACAGAGCGACGCGAATCACACCTCCAATTAGGAATCTCCCATGCCACCCCCGACCACCCGCTCAACCATTTCAACCGACAACCCCACATAACTGCCTGGCTCGCACAACCGCCCCAGTTCGTCTTGCCCCAGCCCGACGCAAGCCACCTTGTCGTCCGTACACAGTAGCTCGAGCAACGGTACGCCCTCGTCTGCACTCCTCCGACACAGGTTGTATATCAGATCGTGTGCGACCTGGCGTCCCATCTTGTTGGCGAGGGCCATCATCACCGCTTCAGAAACGATGCCGCCTTTCGTAAGATTCAAGTTCCTCTCCATCGTCCCGCTGTGCACTTGCAAACCAGCCACAAGATCACCTGTGTGTCTTAGCGTCGCACACGTCAACTTGGATATCTCTGGTAAGGCAATCCATTCAATTTCCCACGGCCCCGTAGACCGCTCGTGGTCGGCTACCATTGCCTCGTACAGCGCGCCGCATTGGGAGCGTACGCTAGCAGCCATCGCAGTGATATAAGCACATGAGATGGGGTTGCGCTTCTGTGGCATCGTCGACGATGATCCACGCTGGTCATGGAAAGGCTCGGACAGTTCAGCCACCTCTGTTTGCATGAGAAGCTTGACATCTGTTACAAACTTGGCACACGTCCCAGTTAAGAGCGCAAAAAAACCGCCGACTTCTGCGGTGCTGTCTCGTTCCGTGTGCCAGGCAATCTCGGGAACTGAGAGCCCGAGGCACTTTGCGAGTGCCTCCTGACATGGCAACGCCTTGTTGGCAGGCAACGATGCGAGCGTACCGGCTGCGCCCCCGAATTCAAGTACGAGAATCCGGGGCCTGAGTTGCTCCAGACGTCGCTGGTGTCGTTGGAAGGTGGCAAGAAGGCGTGCAAGCTTAAACCCCAGTGTCATAGGGACAGCGTGTTGGAGGTTGCTACGAGCAGCCATGCACGTGGTAGCATGGCGCCTTGCGAGCCCACCAAGGCTCTCGATGATGTTCCGCAGCGATGCATCGACGATCTCGAGTGTCGACGCTAGCTGAAGGACAGTAGCAGTGTCTGTCACGTCCTGTTCCCAACTCGCAATTAAACACTTGTTTGCCACCTGCCAAGTTGGAACGGTCACCTGTGTGGTTGCACCGAAATGAGCCCACTCTCCAAGACCCGGGTGTTTGATGTTGATCTCGCGGACGATCTGCTGGACCAATCCCAAAACTGGATACCCGATCTTCTCGGTATCTCGCTTGAGTTCTCTGAAATCGACATTGTCGACATTGGCGCAAAAGGCATCGATCTCAACGGCAGCCTCCGTCGGAATGATCTCAAGATCCCCTTGTACGCGAGCGAGACACCCCTCGAAACGAAGGTAGTTGGCAATGCGTGTTCGATCCGACCATATCGAGGAGACGTCTGGGGTAGAGAAGATGTTTTCAAACATGTGCGAGCTAGCAGACATATTGTGACGGCATTTCCCGAGCGTCATATCTCGACCACGAGCACTCACACGTCTGATTCTCTGCTTTGTGCTGTACGGTACTACTGAGGCTCACGTTGGCATACGGGTCAATGACAGTCATAGGTCATACTCATGTTTTGTGGGCTTCCGAACGAGGACATAGTGTTTCCGGTCTCAAACGTGGGTTCGCAAAGACTAGGTGAAAGTGGTACGACAAGTAGATTCTTATTCAACATACATATGACTCATTCACTTGACCTTTTCTCGAAGCTGACACCAGATAGCAACAGAGTTATATAAATTTCTTGAGTGAATGGGAGAACCAGTTTGTCCATCACGATAGTTTGCTAAACTGTCAGTCTGACAATGATGCGTAGCACGGAGTCGGATCGACCTCCCAGCAGCTGTTGAGTGATGCCACCAATGCGCAGGGAGGTAAATGGTTAGATATTGGATTCAAAATACAGATATGTACATTCGCCGACAATCACTCGCGCGACGCGATCCATTGTCGGTGGCGTTGCCAACTGCTCGCTTCCATGAGCACAAGTGACTTGAGTTCTGCCATGTTGAACGGCAAGCGTGGGTCTGCCTGCAAAGCCCCGATGACGTACGATCTATGGCCGTAGCAACCACGATGATACCGGTCATATAGATAAGTACAATGACTGAACCTGCCGCACGGCACATGCAGATGAAAAGCATGGACTTACATGACCGTACTCTCTTTCAGGGGTTCGATCCTAGTGCCAGTCCGGAGTGTCATACACATTTGTTCAAGTGGCATCTTGTCCATATGCCATAATTTGTAGGCACGGAGCTGCTGCGGCCGAGGGGGTTCAGGTATACAGTAGGCTGGGACGGCAGACTTCATGGGTGCATCAAGACGTTGTAGAGGGGTTGGAGAGGGCGCGGCGTTTAGTCTCATTGAACGAGGGTCGACCTGTCGTGAACACGTTGACACGTCAAGGGTCTTGGCGGTTTGGAACGCAATCTCCTGGAGTCTGTCGTACACCATGAGTGCGCAGTGACAATCGTTTGCAGCGTCTGGCCGTAATGTTGAGTTATCTGCATTGATGGTATCGTGATTGGGCGACGGACTCACACTCAACCATCTTGTCCGTGAGGTTGGCTTCCCAGTTCGAGGTACGTACTTTACCCTTGAGAAGCGTTTTGCCGAGATACATGGCAACCATCTTGGCAAGGCTAACAATTTCTCGATTGTAGACAGAGCTGAATGTGTCATCAGCCTTGGTAGCAAGAGCGCCTAGTTCCACGAGACCCCTGGCCCGAATTCCAAAATCTCTAAAGAGCTTTTCGCCATCGTCTAACATGAATTAAATTAGCCGTGAGGAACGTTCTATCTGGGCGAGAGACTCACTGAGGATGTTGGCACCTGTTTTCACAATGTTTGAGGATTCAATCACTTCCTACACACGTGTCAATACTCGATGACGGC
This sequence comes from Xanthoconium separans, assembly GCA_038089695.1. Taxonomy (NCBI): domain Eukaryota; kingdom Fungi; phylum Basidiomycota; class Agaricomycetes; order Boletales; family Boletaceae; genus Xanthoconium; species Xanthoconium separans. The sequence goes on along the minus strand of JBBPLG010000090.1, from coordinate 45,753 downwards.
ATCAGATGAACAACGAAGACCAACCCAAACTTTCCTAGGGAACCCTGACACAGAACGTTAGCTTGAAAAAGTCGAGCTGAATGGTGACGATTTAAGTGCATACTTTTCATACTGCTGACTTGAATGAGCAAGATCGTGTCATGGTCACATAACTGTACCAGTGCTGTCCGTCTCTCTTGTGCCCCTGGATGCCACATAACACGCCACTCCAGGTCGAAGCCCAGAGGACTTCAATAACTCAGCCTGAAACTCCGCTTACGAGACGAATGAATCCCCCACCTTTTTAGAGTCTGAACTAGGTTGTTCGCTTCGCTTTCGGACTTGATGTACACTACAACTGGAGCGGCTTTGTATTCCAAAAAGGAATATACAGGAAGGGATGATTCTCCCGGGCTGGATTTCCTTCCATAGCTGTTCTGTGAGGGTGATGCCAATGAAGTATCTCGCGTAACCTGTGTTGACTGTTTCACTTGAGACTGGACTCGTTCGTGATGGCACTTGTCTGAAACGTTCGGTGGCTTACTGGAAAACAAAGTTGAATTTGCTTTCTTTATGCGAAATTGAAACGCACTCAACTGAGCAGAGAGCGTTGGATTCGGGTTCGATTCCTTTGCGCAATTCGTCATCGGAATTGAATGGGTCCTGTCACCTAACTCTCGTGAAAGCATACATTGCGTTTGGTTTGTGTTTGTGTTGAGAGCGCGGTTTACCACTTCTTGACCACTCGATTGGAATCCAGAGGCCTGTACCCTTGTTGAAAAGTCGTTCAAAAAGGAGGGGTGGAGTCTGTACAGGGTTGGGTTAACAAGATACGAGCGAAACATGTTCGACATGACACGTACTCTTTGGCCATTGTTGGAGGTGTTTGTTTGACTGGCTTTGCAGCGAGCGCGTCGATACTGTCGAGAAATTCAATAGACCACTCGGAGCCATCGTCGTCGGTCACTACGGTCCTCATTCCGCAAAAATACGCGCTGCCCGTAAACAATTTTCAAGTTATGATCCAACCACGTAGTACACAATGGGATGAAACCAGTGAGTCACGTGACCGCGTTGTATCATACTGTTTGTTGCCGCCCCAACGCCATAGAAACCCTGGATTACGCACTCCTGGGCGACTTGGTCTTCGATCTTGATATCCGTTCCCAAGAATGACATATTTATCGAACGTTTGAACTCCCAAAATCATATAATCAATATTCTCAGTCCTATCTATGACCGCCGACCCTCATCTTCTCGTTGCTTCGTGACTTACACGCAGGAGATAACCAGTCACAGGAAACACCAGACTTCAAGTACTCCTCCTCGTACAAATCGGATTCCACGTGAGCATTCACCTTTGCCTCACAGACTCACAGTCAGCCTAAGAATGACAGGCTAGTCTGCTATATCTGTTATCATCGGCTCGTGAATGGAGATTCGTTGCCGTTTCCGAGCATCCAGAAGTGGCATATACATAGCATTACTTTCCCTGTCTTCATCATTGGGTCAGGTTTTAGGTGAGTGTGATCAAGTGATACAAGCTTAATCGGAGTTGTTCCATCATGACGTGGTGTAGGTCACCCGCATCACCGCGATAACGGCGTAGCCATATCGATTGTGCCGTACGAATCATCCTGAGTCTGTGAACGCAAATGATTTGCAAGTTGTTTGGGCTGATAAGTTTATAGTAGATATCCAGTCGAGTCACTCTAGCTCAGAGGCAATATACGAAATTCTCCAACGCACGAGATTCCGGTTTTTCTTACATTCGTTTCAATGGCTGCCAGCCTGCTAGTGTGATTCCACGGAGTAGCACGGACATAGTGCGACAGTCTGTTGTTGCCTGGACCCTGGCGTATGGGGTTTGGGCATCGGGTCCTTTTTTGGTCCATTTTCATACTGGAAACGAAAAACGAGGAACGACTAGGATAAGTACCGCTCCCAGTCGCACTGTAATCAGCAAGTTATCTCACCTTCTCGCTCAGCACTCAACGACCGTAGCCGTGCAGATATCTGGCCCATTGACACATCCTATAAAGTCAAGGAGAAATACTCTTTGTCGCATTCTCCTCGACCATTTCTGGGATCGGTTGGACTGTTAAAACTTACCATCCCGTGAGGATTATCAAGCGTATTTTATTGGCGTAAGTATGCATGTTCTGAAACAACATAAGTAACTCAGCGTGAGAGTATTTGCATGCAATTACATGCAACAGGATGACCCTGACCAAAGTTTACATGTAATTACTGACAGCGGTTACCGGTCAAATCACCCTGGGGCGGCAGAACGTGATCACGACAACGGCTTTTTATCAGCTGGGCAAATCAGCTCCTTCTTTGCTTCCTTTCAACCCATACTCAGCCCCCTCGTACCACGCGCACCACTGATAGTTGTCTGATGGCTGGCGCTGATATAGCAACGCCTTTGTCTCTCTATCAATCCACAGTAATTGAAGACGAACACCCTGGCCGCGAAAACGGACAACTGTCGAGCTGGTCTACTGTCTCGTCGGTATCCCGATACTTTTTTGCGTGCCCCTTTCTTCCAAAGAGGCCGAAAACAAAACTTGTAAATTCTGGCTCGCAGGCACTGCCATCAGAGACCACTGCTCTTCTGTCTTCGCCATTACCTCACATTGAGGAAACCGTCAACCACGAACCATGCGGGAGCGACGCTGTCTTGTCGCCCTTTTGGCAAGAAGCCAAAACACTTGTCAGATATGCCCTTCCTGTGTTTGGGTTCGTACACTCTTTTTCTGTTTCTCGCTGTAGATTTTAACTGAAGTGAATGTCACAGTACACACGTGTTTGAGCATAGTATCATTATGTCCTCAGTGATATCTATTGGGCATATATCCACCATTGCACTCGCCGCCGCCACGATCGGCTTCATGACGGCCAATGTCACTGGGCTCAGTCTCATCCAAGGAATGTCCTGTGCCTTAGACACTGTCCTTCCAAGCGCATGGACTTCAAATCAGCCACAACTTGTCGGATTATGGACTCAGCGTATGGGTATGTTCTCTCAGGCTTCTGGACAACAATAGGGATATTTACCCCCATGGTGTGGGCAGTTGTTCTACAAATCGTCATGTTGATCGTAAGTCTTTTACATCAACGGCTAGCACCATCTATCAACAATCACGATCTGTCCCAAATCAGCCTATTTATACGGTTTGGTTTAACGCCGAAACTCTCCTTTTGTCATTGAGACAAGATCCGGAGGTCGCAAGATATGCCGGAATATATCTAAAATGGGCTTCGTTAAGCCTTCCAGCGTACTCCCTCAATTGCATTTCTCGGTAACTTGCATCTGTCTCTTTGCCTTGTGTTATATTAACGATCCCACTCAGTCGGTATTTCCAGGCCCAGGGTAGTAACTGTGATTTCTAATCGTATGGCGAACTAACGTCACCCTCAAGGTTTGTTTGATGTACCAGCGCGTATCATTTGTTTCGTTGCACCTATAAACATACTTCTGAGTTATACTCTAGGTAAGTTCTCGCTGATTGCCATCATATCATGGAAATCATGCGACGATGGTTCATCAGTATGGGGACCCGATCCGATTCGCCTTGGGTTTATTGGAGCGCCAATTGCAACTTCTATCTCATATAATTTGATCGCTGTCGCGTCCGTTCTCTACGGCATATTTTTCGTGGATCGGACGGCTTGGCATCCCATTTCGTCGCGATGTTTGACCTCTTTAGGTACTTTGACGAGGTTAAGCATGGGTGGTGTTGGTGCGTTTCTGATACTTTGCACCATTGATATACTCACCTCCAGCACAGGTCAAGTCGCATCTGAGTGGTGGTCGTGGGAGCTCGTTGGACGTATGTTGCAAATCTTTGCCTTGACGAGAGGGCTCATCCTAAACAATTATAATCCTCAGTTGCTGCCAGCTTGTGAGTAGTGGTGACACTGGCAAGAATCTAACACTGAGAAGAACCTTATAGCCTTGGTCCTATACCATTGGCAACCCAGTCCGTATTGCTCTCCACAGTTGCAAGCACCTTCCAAGTTCCATATGCTCTGGGAGTCGCAACTTCTGTTCGGTTAGCTGTTATTTTCACTGTTCTTGAGGTATATTTGATGACCATTTCAAGAATCGGCAACCTCCTCGGAGAGAAGAATGCAGGCCGCGCTGGTATTGCCGCGAATGCTGCCATGTTCATTTGTGTTTGCCTCGCATTGTTTTTGTGGTTCGCATTGTTTTTATTTGTGTGATTCCCTGAACATGACGGTTGTTTCAAAGTGGCGTCCTTTTGGCTTTCCGAGCGACCTGGGGATACATGTTCAACAGTGATCTAGGCATGCATACACCCCTCAGTTTACCCGTGAGGGTCGATCATTAACGTGATTTACTTTTCCAAAGCGGTCGTGACGCTCGTGGCTGCCATGCTGCCCTTGGTGGCGCTTGCACAACTATTCGACCAGTTTGGTGCTGTACTTTCCGGTATCCTGCGCTCGCGAGGCAAACAGGTGGGTTCGAAATCCTCTGTACATATCCCAGTAGCTGAAAAATATCTTACTGAAAGACTCTGGGTGCGCTTATCAATATTAGGTGAGCCCGCAATTACCTAAACGTCTTAGCTTTGATCAATGACGTCTGTCGAGTGCATTCTATTGTATCGGCGTCCCAGTCAGCCTTTGGTTGACATTCAGACAAGACTGGGGTCTCTTTGGGCTATGGTGGGGTTTAACAATCGGGATGGCTTGGGCTGTAATTCTCGGCTCGTATTTCTGCATGATGACGGACTGGCAAAGAGAGGTAGAGAAGGTGGTGGCGCGCTTGGCAGTCGACAAGGGGTATGAACAAGAACGAACGGACGAAGAATATGCCTACGCAGGTGAATGCCATGGTTCGCGCGATGGGTGATATGGATGATTGATTATCTCGTGATGCAAAAATGATGGCTGATCATGAAATTCTTACTTCTTGGTGCATTTAGATGTTTTGATATGTCGAGCATGTAGATAGAGTCAAATACATGTGTTTTGCAAGTTACTGGTCTGTTGGCTTTCTAGCCAGAGTGTATTATACGCACCTTTGCCACATACTTAGTGATGGTCTGCACTCACTAGCACTATAAACATCCGTCACATCCGTCACATTCCTTTTTTCAGTCACTCAGTGCCTCCATCCCCCTTCAACATACTCTCGAATCGGACTACCTCGACGATTCATTTAGAAATAGCCCGATAGTAATGCGATAACTCTTCGTCGCCCGAAGGCACTAAGGTGCGTGGAATAGGCAGTCGGACGGGAAGCGCCTTGTACTGCGGAGGAAACGAAAGTATGGTCGACGATGAGCAACACATGCAGCTCCGAACGAGCCAGAACCGCTGGATGTCAAGGCGAGTTAAAGAGGTCGCAAAATTCCGATTGGAGTGTACCTAGCTAGAGTCAGCATTGTAAGTCACACCCTCTGAGCGTTCGTCTGCGGCTCCCATCAATGCACTTTTTGATCAAAACGGGGACCTGAATCTTTGTTCCTCGGCCTTTTCGGAGCTCCCAGTGTGACCCTCATCTTATACTCAGGCTATCTAATCTGCATCAATACATGATCTTGGTGCGCAAATTGTACCACATGGCACCCATACCAACGCGATCGCTAACTTCTCTGATTTTGTTGGCGATGTTAGACGTGGGTATCGTCGGCGCATACCTACATATGACATACCGCGTCATTTCTCAAGTCCGGGTCTCTTGGCATCGGAGCGATTGTCCGGAGAGCTTGTTGGCGTACATAACCCCCTATATTACGCATAACTCTCTATAGATACAAAGTTCGTTGCTAACTTGCGTGGCAATGACTGAATGTCGACGACCAAGGCAAGGTCTCTAGCCTCATTGAAAACATAATCCATTCTTCTCACCCCACCCTGAGCTCTCGTATGCCTTGATGCATTGGGAAGCAACCCAGGCTTTCCCGCGGCGCTGGTTCACTCCAGTGATTGATGCCTACGCCGAATAAACAATCTCCTCGGGAGAAGAACGCAAAGCCCGGGTACATCCGCGAATGCTGCTTCCTTCTTTTCTCGCTCTTGCATTCTCATGGTTCACATGTCATCCATTTAATTTCTACCTTCGACGGTTCTTCCAAGTATACGTTCTGTGAGTTACTTATGCTTAACATTGATCTGCTACGTATGCGGTCCACGAAGCTAATTAAATATGAAGTCCTGTCTCTGCAGTTGTGGCCGTCATTTTACCCTGATTACGCTCATACGGGTGAGGACCGCGGGCTGGTCAAAGTTGGCGTCATATCATGCGTGCCAAAGAAGCAAGTCAGACAGTCGGCGAAGATGAAGTAGACCCGCATGCATTCATTCACTCACAGGCAAGCTAGATGCTGCGAGATAATTATAATGCGGGCGAACAGCTGACGACCCCCCGCAGTACACGATAAGCATTGCCTTTTAGTTATCTGTCTTTGGGCTGGCGTTCGAGCCAGAACGGTGGAATCTCTGAATCAATTATGATGGCCCTGGTTGGATTCAACTAGATCTCTCGGAAATTATCCTTACCTGTCAGTCGAAATGAAGGGAAAAAAGGAACAGTGATAGGTTGGTGATTGGCGAATTTCTCACAGAGGAAGCAGACACTCACCAAACTGTGCGGACAATACCGACAACCACAAGAAGCACATCATACCTGTGAACGTGAAGAAACAAAGCACGACATATACTAATTTCCGAGTCGTGGAGCACACACAATACTGCGATACCGATACCAGTGCGGCGTTATGGAGCTGTGGACTTGGAGGGAACAGGTGCTCAGAATTGGAGCCGAATCAGGCTCGAGCGGGGGGTGGGGGGCTTTGTACGCCCATTTAATACTGATAGGCACTGGGATCAAGCAGATATCAACCCTGCGATCATATCCCTCGAAGACGATCTATAACAGTACTTATGTATCTACCAAACCACGCTCCAGTACTGCTACTGAGGGGTTTTGATAGGGTCGTTAAATCGTGCGAGATATTCACCGGCCAGAATGAGCCCTCCATGGGAATCTCAACAGATGCGGCCTCATGTACGACTAGTCCACTCTGTCGCACGACGTCGCGTCCGAGTCGTCAACCTAACCGAAGCTCACTGGCACCGTTTCATTTAGAAAATCAGACCACTGGCACGCAAAAAATGGTCGAGGTACGACAGCCGAGTGTCCTGATCGCATGTTGGGGTCTGCGACACGTTTGAAACAAATTTCTCGGCATATTGTAAGCAGCATATTGCGTCCCGGGTAGAGGCTGATTGAAAATGTGCCAAGTTGCACACCGCGGCTTCTCTCCTTGTCATCTCAAGGCGTCACCAGGGGTCGCCGCTCGGTGCGTCCGAGGTGAGGTGGAGTTCTGATGGCCGCTCGAGTTCCTATCTGAATCAAGTCATTTCATTTGACGCATACCTCTCGGATACAAACGCAGGAATAGCACAAGCTTGCTTACTTATTCATTCATCAATACCAATAATGATGCGACGGTGACCGTTGAGTCCATGCATCACTGCATGAGCCCGCAGGTACTAAAGTGAGTTCGTGCCTCGCCAGAGATAGACTGTCAGGCGGGCTTTCAAGATCCCATCTTCACGACCATGCAAGTGAGCTGCGGAGATCCTATCCTTAGCATAGTATTCGAGAAAACTGGCTAAACGTTTAGTACGCTCACCGTAGGGAAGCTAAAGCCCCCGCGAGCGTTCAAACACTCAGACCTACCAGGGTGATCGTACGATGACTACTGTACTATTTCAATCGATTCGTCGGCTCGTGTGACTCGGACGTGTACGAGGACCAAATTTTCGTTATTTGGTACTCCTACATTTAATTCTTTATTCATTTGAGCCTGTGACCCGTGACAGACGAACCGATTGAAATGGTCAGTAGTAGTTCTCACTTTCCCCAGCCCAGAAATTAGAATCCACGTAGTGACGGCAGACGGCCACGAGGTCTTGCGATGGACGAAATCGTAATACCACGAGTCGAGCATGTCAAACGACATTGGCAAATGGCAACAGTGGCGGACGCATCCGTGGCGTGGCATGGTTTTTCTCTTCTCCTAATTTCTATTTCGAACTCGTCATTTTTTGCCGAGGGGAATTTCTGAATCCAAGGATAAGTTACAAGCCTTGATCCGTCGCCGCCGTGTTACTCAGGCTACCTAAACCAGGGAGTCCGACTTACTTTGCATGGAACGTCGTCTCTCCTTCTTGGTAGCGTATGTACTTCATCAGATTGGTAGTCACCTATTATCCTGTGTGGTGTCATGGCGATAACGTGGCCGCCAAGGATACTTGGCTGGTTTTGGTGTAGTGGAAGGGATCTCCGCGCCAGGGTTTCATGTGTAGCGGGTAGTGGTTCTTGCCATGCCAGGCCCCATCCTAGCTTGTCGCACAGCTCAATAGATCTCGGTGGAGTTACTTGCGGAAGTCTCGGAAGAGCTTACGTGCTCGATGTTTTCGTTCGCGGTCATAATGGATTGGACGTCGAACAATCGAAGGCTGCCGGTGAAACAGTGCGGACTGAACGCAAGAGGGGCCTATCAGCTTCAAGTTCTCCCAAGCTTATTCAGAATACATTCGATTTTCGCGACATAGTCCAAGAAACAAAAATGGTATCATCTCTGTTCATTAGAACAATGCGGGTGTATGGATAGTACATAATGTGTAGGGTATAAGTCCAGAATTAGACGAAAACGCTTTCGATACAGTTGAGGTCTATGTGGTTGCCACGTATACGCCACAGGGTTAAGCCATGCACAGCATGTTTTATCTATAATTTTGAGATTGCAGGTTGCATTTTGTTGAGATACGCCGACGCCACGACACTGCCAGTGCTCTTGTTAATGACCTGAATTCGGGATCAGGATCGCTCGTGAACGTCGCGCGAGCCCTAGAGTCCCTTACCTCGCATCGAGCACTCATAATGCGACCACCCATAGCGATGGAAGTGCTGACAATTTGAAGACACGATCCTCTGGATGATAATTAGTTGAGCATGCTTCAAGGGGGAGCGATGAACTCACACAGGAGCAGGGGAATGGAAATTAACATTCATAGCCTGAGTGACGCCAACACCATTAATGTTTAGAATCAAACCCAGAGCGACAAGCGGTGTACTACAGCAGTTGTCGATCAAGAACGCGAGGCATCCGCCATGGAGCATCCCTGCCCCATTAAGCATGCCTGGAGATATTGTAGTTAGACGACACTGCAAGCCTGCTACATGCACGAACACCTACTTTTGTTGACGATCACTTCGGCAGTCGTGATGGCCTCCATCCGGCCATGTTTTTCTTTACAATCATAGGCACTAATGTCGATGAACTTGACAGCTTTGGCAACATGGTGGCCGAAACATTGCTCGTCCCCAGCACCATAGGCAATGAATGTGTTTAGGATGAGCTGTTTGACACGCGCTGAGACGTTGCCCTGTATTTGTGATGCGTCCCCGCAGTTAGAGAGCGATGCAGGGTCGACCCAAGCTTTCCGTGCAGGTTTTGAGGTGCTATCGTAGATGACGGACGTGGTAGGCGAGGGAGGAGTGTTCGTATAAGGTTCATAAGCAACGGAGGCAGCACTGGCGTAGACGGAGGAAGTCCTTGAAGACATGGCGGTCCAATGTATGAGGTGCGGGGAACGGATGAATATCGGAACGGGGCAAGAGGGTGTGCTTATATTTATCTGAAACCAAAGCGAAATGAAATGGAAAATGAGCTAGAGTGGGCCGCCTGGCTAAAATTAAGGCGATTTATCGTGAGTAGCAGGGTGCAGCCTTCCACCGACCTTCTTGATGCGGAAGTCGCGTTGGCCCTCCCTGGCAGATCTGGTTAGATCCGGGTGCGAAACAGGATCGAGTTGCTGACGTATCGCACGAGGGATGTCGACAATATCGCTGGTCGGTTGCTGAAGCTTTGAAGACGCTAAGGCCAAGCTTGGCATGCCAACGAAGACGAATTTTAAAAAACCCTTTCACCGAACGCGACATCGTCGATGGTTAATATTCTTTACGTCGAGAAAAAAGGAGTCGCCATTGCGGCCTTGACGGTGGTCCGCCGCGAACCGGCTAGGTGAATCGGAGTTGAGCACGATGGCACTGCAGCGCACAAAGACGTCGTGAGTCGTGACTGCGCTTGCTGAAATACACCCGGATTACTACTGAGGAAGCACCTGAATTGGAACGCAGAGATTTGCCGGGATGTTCCCAAGGGGAGCGTTTCGTGAAGGACAGGGAGGTGCATGTGCCTCATGAAAATCCGGCGGAACAAGGTCGGGAGATGTTTTGCAAATGGACTTGCTACACAAGGATACGTAATTCCCAAGGCAATGGGCAAAGCACCCACGCCAACCACCGTCGGGACATCGAATACCCTACACGACACAGGGTGGATCAGGCCCTCTCTCCTCCGTGGGCACGGAGAACTCGAAAATCCACGTTCTGGTCAATAGACAAGCCTTCTTTCAAAGCACGAAAATGCCTCTTCTCCGCCGTGTCAAAAAAGAATACCGGCAACACGGACTCGCTCAAGATTCTCTGCGTTTTCCACCGCACACACTACCATTGGTCATCCCAGTTGACATGGTCCATTCCCAGATGGAGACTGACCCTCGCCATCGTCCAAATCGAAAGACCTGAACCACGGGTCGGGACCCTGACCAGCGGTAACAACGGGCGCGATGGGAAGCACTCGAAAAGTATCGTCCGACTCGTCGGGTGTGTAACATCGTCGACATTAATTGCCATAGGATTAGACAGCTCTAACATGGTCCCTCCGCCCACACTCAAGCCGTGTAAGAATAATTATGGCCTGCGGGATCGACGTAGCAACGTGGACTCGGCTCAAAACATGTGGCCCAAGCGACTCGGATGGCCACGAGAATACTTTCCGGACGATGTCAAGCTACTTACTGGGGCTGTGGCACACCACCAGTCCGGTACCGTCAAAGCTCCATGACAACGACAGGGAAGAGAAAGATATCTAGTGTGGCATGTAATAGACTCAGAGGTATTACATAGATCAAATACTTGCACCTATTTGGTTAGCAGAATAAATAATTAAAACGTTTCGACGCGCGTCCCTGAAGGTCTGACCCATCGACGCGTACGCTCCATTCAAGCACCACAGAGTCAGACCACCACCACATGGAGACCTCCTTTGCATTGACAGGAAAGGGCTATGTGATAGTCGCAGCGGACACCACTGCTGCCCGATCCATTGTCAAGATGAAAGACGACCTGGATAAAATCAAAGAGTTGAGCTCACACTTGCTCATGGCGTATTCTGGGGAACCAGGTTCGTATAACACGTAACACTATGGCTCCTGGGCAATAGAGCGATCCCTGTCCTTATTCTTTTTCTTTCTTCAGGCGATACGATCCAATTTGCAGAATACGTCGAACGTAGCATTCGCTTGTACCAAATTCGCAATCACTACTCTCTCCGCCCGTCTGCTGCCGCTTCGTGGATTCGTCGTTCGCTTGCAGAGTCTCTCCGATCCAGAGATGCCTACACAGTCAACCTGCTCATCGGTGGATACGACCTCGCGGATCACAAGCCGACTCTCTACTGGGTGGATTATCTCGGGACGGTAGTGGAGGTGCCTTTTGCGGCCCATGGATATGGGAGTTACTTTGCGTTGAGTTTGTTAGATAAGTGGGTCCTAGTTATTACTCAAATTGTCCGGGGAAATGTACTGATATCCTCATTAGATACCACAATCCGGACGCCACGCTCGAGGAGGGCTTGGCTACGCTCAAACGTTGCATCGATGAAGTCTCCAAGCGATTAGTAGTCAGCCCGGATAAATACAAAGTCAAAGTAGTCGACAAAGATGGCGTTCGAGAAGTCGAGCTGTAAAGATGGTTTCAATCGTGTAATTTTCGTTTATCCTAGTAGTACTCCACAAAACCAAACTTCTCTCATTCTAGGATATGTGTTCCTTCCACGCGATCGCCACCGATAATCCTTTCTGTTTTCTTCTCGCACATCACGACCGTTTTCACCCGTGCGATCACCGCCGTTCGTTCCTCTGTGCGGCACAACCTCGCAACAGCCCTTTCGACATCCGACCTTCGCAACCTCGGTCCCCATATACTCTCTGAATAAGCATCCACCAGTCGGACCACCATCAGTCGTGCCATTCTTCCCTGACAAAACATTCCAGCAACCGCCTGTGCATGCAAAAATGTTGCTTGGCCAATGTGAAGAGAGCGCAAACTGGGAACGTCCCCCAGCAAAGGGGGATAGTATTCTCCCTGTGGGTCGGAACTTGTCGCAAAGCTGATGTTCGTTACGATGATGTCCCTGATGTTGCACCACGACGGAAACTGCTTGAAGAGGCAAGAGGCCACCGGAGGCACAATCTTTTCATTTTGTGCGGCGTATCGCCATTCAGACAATAAAAGTCCGCAGGATCTACAAGAGTGGGTGCACTTACAGCGATAGAAAAGTGGTGGTCAGGATCGGGGCCCGTCCATTCAAACGTATCTGGGCTTTGAATTTGAGGGCGCAAGGTGCACCGTAAACGGTTAATATTGGTATCAAATACGGGTTAGAGGCAAAAAGGGGACGCTCACCTGATGGCTTGGAGTCCCTGTTCGAGGTCGCCGACCGCCTCCGAGTCACTTGCATACGAATGCATCCGCAGATGAATGTGTTTCAGTCGCATGTCGTGCGACTTGCTTGGACCCCCGGCGGCGCTTGCGAGCTGTCGGCATTTCATCAATGTGTTACAGAGGCTGCGGAGAACGCCCCGTTGGACTTTCCCTGTGAGATCAACTACCAGGGAGCGCGGTGAGATGGGCGGATCAGGTGGATCTGAGAGCACAAATTGATGCAGCTGGTGTGCAGCCGTAAACCTGAGTTGCGTATAGAGATAGTCTGTGCCTAGATTGCGAAAGAGCCTGCAAACACAGAGGATGTCACTCGGGACGTTGATGGCATCGAGGGCGAGCTTCAAAATGACGACGACGATCTCGTGAGGCAGGTGATTGAATGACGTGGAAACCCCCACAGGGCCGTCCATACGTGCGTCTGAGGGGTCGGAAACAGGATGGGAATAAAATGAAATATTCAAAAATCCACTCATGACCGGTCTGACCCAGCACCCTGGTACTACGGCCCAGAATACCACCCATCGTCGATAATGACACACTCAGGTCATCCTGTCCAAGATAAATGAATATTTTGCGACTTAGTTGCATTGACAGTGAGGACTATAGACAAGTGTGCACAGGCATGTACATATCTAGTCATCGCTATCCACCTGCTCTGCAGGATTAGGCTGTCATTCTCAGACCATATCATGAACGACGCACCGTGCTTGCCAATTTGCCCTTTGCGCGTGCCGCAGCCGCTCTAGTGGAACTCCGGCCAGAAGGCGCGAAAGACAACATCGATTGCTGCGATGAACCTTTTGCCTTGGTCGTCGTCGTCGTCCTCTTCGTTGGTGCCTTCTTGGCAGTCGATTGGCTACACGAAGCAGATCAGTCACGAGAATTTCCAGTACGATAACCAACGCGAATCACCCACCTCAACACCGCGGCCCTACTTGTCTTCTTCGTCGGGGCTGGTGCGGGCTCCTCCTCTTCCTCGTCATCATCCAGCTCAATGACTTCTTCCGATTCACTCGCAACAGCCTTCCTCCCCCTTCCTTTCATAGGTGCCTTCTTTGCAATCGCTTTTGTGGCGGAAGTCGTCTTCTTCGAAGTCGTGGCCTTCCTTTTGGGTGGTGGTGCCTCCTCCGATTGCGCTTCAAAATCCGATCCAGCCGCGTCAACGTCCATCATCATCGAATCCACCGAGGCACCATCATCCAAGTCTTCCGCGCGTGCTTTACCTTTACCCTGAGAAGTTTGTCAATACTTTGATCGCTGGAGGCATTTCAGGAGAGAGTAACCTTGGATTTCGTAGTCTTCCCTGCCTTGGCTTGTTCCGTGTACTCTTGGTCATGCTTCTCTCTGACCCTGTTCACCTATAGAATTGTCAGCAAAGGAGATTATAAGATGTATTATGCGAGAATGACGCACTACATCGTCGAGGTCGGCCTCATTCAATTCTCCATTCGCTTGTACGCCTTTCATAAGCGCTCTCAACGCAGTCGATACGTGACTAGAATAATTTGTAAGTAACGGAAACAAAAAAAAAATACGACCCACCTAGATATTGCATGTGAGTCGTCCTTTTCAACAAACATTTGTATTGCGTCTGACATGCCCGCCTCCCCAAGCAATTGCAATTCTTGTGCTGCCAAGTACTCCTTGACGAGCGTGTGTACCCGGACCTTGGATAACTTTTCAGAAATGGAGAGTTCTGGATCGTCGATGCTGAGCTCGGGTTGGTCGATGGTAACCTTGGCACTGCGTGTTGCTTTCTTAGCACGGTGAAAGACGAGAACGTCGCGTGGGTTTGCGATACGGCCTTGAAATTCTTGGCCAAAACGAATGGGATTGGACATTTCGCTAACACCAGTCGTGTCTACCTAGAGCAATTTCTATTAGACAAAAGGCACAGATGAAAGCGAAAACAAAAGCACCTTTAATCGAACGAGCGGTAACATACGCGGTAGTTCCTCCTCTCCATCCCCGGCGGCTCTCTTGTTTCGGTCGTCCCACAGTTGGTTGGCCTGTTCGATCAAGGCAATAACCTTGTATGATTGTTTCGTTCAGAACGAACAGCTCAATCAAAGCAAGCTCAATTCACCCGAGATTTCAAAAATTTGGAAACGGCGATCTGATCGTTGATATCGAAGCCCTCCTCTTCGGCGGCCTCGTTGAGGATTATGTCTTCCAGTACGAAAGGTCTGACCGTTCGCAAAGGTATGGCCTTTAACTGGAATTCTTTTCCCTGGATTTCCACCAACGCCACTTGTCTGAAATATTGCGCATTTTGAGGACGGAACGCCGCCAGCACGTGGTACCCACTCACTTTTCGATCGATTCACCATCAGCGAGGGAAGTGGCTATCGAAGATCCAGGTTGCGTGATATAATAGTTTTTCCCAGCAACGGGCTCTGGGACGATGCGACAGTCGTGCTCATGGCCCCAGACAACGAGATCCACGCTGTCATCGAACATGCCTTCAGGGACTGACTCCTGGGGACCATGTCGCACACTTTCACGGGGAAGAGTGACAATTATGAGAACGTGTCATAAAAAAAGGCACCTAGCGCTTATCGTACCGATTTTGGTGAAGGAGTAACATATTAAACCATTCGTCCTTGTTTCGGGGCATGTACATGCGGACGCGGTTGCTCCGAAGCTCGAAATGCATGCGCTGGTCTTTGACATTGCCCACGCCATATAATCCAAGTAAACTGCTGCCTTTACGGAGGAGAACTGGTCTGATTGCGATGCCGGTCTGCTGTGCATCAGCGTTTGAGACAGGAAGATCGTACTTCCCCATGTAGTTTAAAAGACCAGACACGGAGAGAACATCAAGAGCACACAATGCGCCCTCCTAAAAGATGTCGTCAGCGGCAAGAAGTATTACCTGGACCATTTACTCACCGGCCCGGCGCCCTGAGGGTCATCATGATTGCCGTGAATCGAAAACACGGGGATGCCAACATTCAAATTAGGATCCTCATAGTTAATTGCTGGGAAACTAGACACGCGTGAGCGCCGGACAACGGAGGACTGTCCATGTGACATACTTGTAGCCCGCCGCTTGTCCCTCATTTGGATCGCTCATGAGCTCAACTTGGACTGGCTTGTCGTTCAGTGTGTACTCGCGTAGGAGAGCGATCACCTGATAGAGACAATCTCTGGATGGTCTATTCTCATGGAACAGATCACCAGCAAGAAGAATAAAGTCAACCTAATTCAGCCCCATCAGCTGTCTTTCTAACAACGATCCGTACGACCGTTTACAGGGGGCAAGCAAGCAAATAGCACAGACAACCACCAAGCAAAATTGAACTCACCTCGTGCTTGACCGCCAATTGCAGGATTTCCTTGAATGTGTTAATAGAATCCTGGCCACGGATGGGATCTCGTTCCAGATAACCAATATGGTTATCTGTCGCTAGCAGAATTCTTATTGTGTTTTCCGGTTCTTAGGTACATTCAACGTTTGAGACCGAACGCAAAAGAGACGAAAACCATGAACTTGCCAATGTTCCGAATGGTAGGTGGTGGCGGTAGGGAATTTCGACCATCATCAGACATTTTCAAGGGCTACCCTGCGTCAAGTAAACGAATTAGCAACGTTTAAATGCACAAAGAAACGCGACCGTGACGAACACATTTTGAGGGGGCTTCCAATGGCACGTGACCGAACATGCTGTGCCAACATGCTCCATTGGTTTTCGAGCACGACCACCACAATCTCAAGGTCTGAACCTCTCAACAATTCAACTCTCCGACATAACCTGTGCCCACACGTGTAGCGATGTCTGAAAAAAATGGCCCCCGCGGACAGCAACAAAATAATCATCTCCTTGTGGTACGTTGTGGGTGACATATGATACTTGTCGATGACTGTAGTAACTTCAGACTGGGACGGTATTATTCTACCTTGTAGCGGCATTGGCGGTATGTGGTGTCCTGTATCAGTGCCCAATGCCCGCTCATGACAGCCTTGTAGATGGTCATGGCGTGCGCTTCTTTTTTTATGTTCTTTCTGATTCAGGCTGAGGTGCTGCAGGAATAAATGGGTGCTGCAATCGACCTCAGCCCCACTCTTTTTCCTCTTCACACAACTCACGATTGCTGTCGCCCTCTTCCTCGTTTCACATGCGGCAAAACTTGTTCAAGTCCCCTTGTACGTTGATGCACCACTCATCAAGGGGCTTACGCCAATGGTCATGTTGAACGTCATCGGTTTGAGGTAGGCTCGCTGTGCTACCCGCGTGTGTGTCTACTCACATTTCGACAGCTTCAGTAACTACACGCTCAAATACGTTGATGCCTCATTCTATCAGGTTGCCCGCGGACTGTTACTCCCATTTACTGTTGTGACTTCATACGTCTTTTTGCATACGCGGCCTTCCCTCCATATCCTTTTTTCTTGCTCAGTGGTCACACTTGGCTTCTTCGTCGGGATTTTCCTCGATGCTACCCCGATTGCGTTGCTTGGCATTGCATTCGGTGTTGCCAGTTCTGCAATAACTGCTGTGCACTCGGTTGTGATCAAGAAGAGTCTCGATGTGGTTAAAGGCAGTGCCTTGCATCTTTCTTGGTACACGAACTTGATGAGTGCTATACTCTTGATTCCCATCATAGTCCTCGCGGGAGAGGTACCCGCTATCACAAGCCTCTTCTTTGGACCTGAAGACCTTTCGACTCCTGGTGAGCTTTCGGAACTGCATACATTTGTCTGGGGTTCTATTATCACTGTGAGGATCGAACCAATTCTAAAAAGGTTGACTAACAACATATGGACGCAACAGGGTGTCATTGGTTTCTTGATGAGCCTTGCCAGTCTGCTTTCTATCAAAGTGACGTCTCCAATCACGCACATGATATCCTCTGCTGTACGCGGGGTTGCCGCGTCTTTGCTAGGCATGTCGCTATTTCGTGAAGTGATTTCTGCGCAAGTATTTCACCGATGATTTTGCCTGCTCTTGGGGCTAACTTGAACACATTTAGTGGCCGCGCTTCTTCGATTGCGATCATCCTTGGTGGATCCATTTGGTACACGTGGGTGAAGCACGTCGAGTCACAGACACCCAAGTCTGGCGAGAGAGGCGGAAACAAGTATGAGAGAGTACCACTAGAAGATGTGGAGGCAGGAAAGGTTAACACTTCACAAAAACCGGAATAGAGGGACTCGCCGGGACGTTGGGACACAGCCCAGATACCTTATCCATATGCTTTCTGGTATTGGCACTTTTGATATCGTACATCCACAGAGATTCTATAGAGATACGACTGCATTGTACAAGGCAATCCTATTTTTCCGTGTTGTCATTAAACAATCAATTATTGGTTCGGGTTTGGTGTGGAGCTTTGTTGCGGATAGCCAGTGTCATCATCATCGATCCATGACATTATTACACTCCAATCACAATCCTACCGACTCCGACTACGTTTCAGTTCTGTACGCTTCAAGCACCCCGTTGAACTTGACTTGATACTTCGCCTCATTATTTTTGCACTTCGACCCCCCAACGTCAGCTACCACTATGTTTGGCTGCTGTGTAGCCGGCAGACTCCTCCAAACCGATTTACAGCAGGTAGACGACACGCATGCCTTGTTTGAGATTCCCGCCGCCGAAAAGGTCAACCACATCTGTGTTTTTCTACTGGGGACAGGTGAGCCATCTGTGACATATCCCTCCACCCAACCCGATGATCATTTTGGATTTAGTGCCATTCCCCGAAGGTTATGGTGCTACAGTACACTTCTTCTGGCCAGGAAAAGGATCCCAAGTACTAGGCATGTACGTCCGATACTCCTCTAAGTCGTATCCAAGTAAATGCTGATCTGGCCTCCCTGTTCGTTACCGAACATAATAGGCTTTCTAATGAGAAACCGTCAGCGGTATTCCGCCTCCGCTCCATGTTTTCATCCGCGTCCAACCCATCTTCGGGAATGAATACGCCCTCTGCGTTCACCACCGCCGCGTCCACCGCGACCGGGGATGTCACTGCCATCCTCGGATTCGCAGTCGAGCCCCTCGAAGCGATCGCCGCTCAAATGGCAGCACTCCCCGCCACGTCGATCAACGCGACGCTGAACGCGAGTGCGATGGGCGTGTCCTCAGCGGTGACAAGACAGGTTGATCCAGCTGCACTGGCAGACAGAATCGCGCGGCATTTGTTCAACTACGTGTCTGGGTTCGTGCCTTCTGGCGCGATGGGGCCAGAGAGTATGGTACCGATGGGCATTATCGCGAAATGGTATGAGAGCTTTGTGGGAAAATTGAGGGCCGGAGGGACGGCGTTTTTGGAGAGGGAAGAATAGCGACCAGCGTATACAAGTGGGGACGTGGACCTGCTTGCGCCTTGCACGCTTCAGACAGTCGACATGGTTCACCTGTATTTATATTCAACGATGGCAGCATCGAGTCAGTGGTAGAGGGCCTTGGATGTGGATTTTTAGGGGCTAAATCACCAAAAATGACGATATTGTCAGTTGCAAGGATTCCGTCAACTGATTCCCAAGTCAAATGTTGGAAATGTCTCTGTCTCGCGCAATCTTGAAGCACGCCTCCGGGAGCTGTCAGCGAACGTCAGCTGGATGGAGACATGTAGCACCCTGGCGCTACGGCAGACGTTACATGACAGGCAAATCCAACTTTGTGCGCATTGTCGAAGTTGGCCCGCGGGATGGCCTTCAGAATGAGCCACGGCCAATCTCTCCCCCCATCAAAGCAGAACTAATCAACCGGCTCGGCAAGGCGGGTATGCGAAACATTGAAGCAGGCAGCTTCGTCAGTCCGAAGTGGGTACCTCAGGTTCGTTGTCCAACGAACGTCACACGTATATTCTCCCTGATCGATCGATGGCGTCACGGCGGCTGCGTATATGACAACAGATGGCAGGGACAGCAGAAGTCCTGTCTCTCATTGATCCCATTCCAAATACTGACCTCTCAGTGCTCGTCCCAAACGGCAAAGGGCTTGACGACGTCTTCCGTGTCCTCTCCGCTTCCGTTTCCCCTGATTCTGCCGCGAAGCCTCCGCCACCGGTCACAGAAGTAGCGATATTCACTGCCGCGACGGACGCGTTTTCGCGCGCTAACACCAACGTTACGGTATCGGAGTCCTTGGCCCGCCTGGAACCCGTAGTGCGCGCCGCTCAAGCCAAACGGCTCCGAGTACGGGGATATGTTTCAGTCATTGTTACATGTCCGTATTCGGGACGCGTGGATCCGCGTAGGGTGCGAGACCTTTCAAGAGAGCTACTTCAGATGGGCTGCTACGAAGTCAGCCTAGGAGATACTACTGGTACTGGCACGCCAGCCAGCATACGCACCGTGCTGGAAGAGGTATGCAAGGAAATAGACCCTAGCAAACTTGCCGGACACGTGAGTACCTTGGTGTCTTTGCGGTTTATCAACGTACAGACTGCTTTGCATCGCCTCGAATAGTTTCACGACACGAATGGAACAGCGCTTGCAAACATATTCACCGCGCTTGATATGGGCCTACGTTCGTTCGATGCCTCGGTTGGTGGACTCGGCGGGTGTCCTTATTCCCCGGGGGCTACCGGGAACGTGGCCACCGAAGACGTCGTGTACGCTCTCACAGGAGAGTCTTTCTATGGCGATATCGGGGAGCCGTACTCCAGTTAGCCATCCGCTCTCCTACATCGTTCCACGTTAATTTCCCAACATTATCTTCTAGCTCCTTCATTGGTATCACCATCCGTTCGAGGTCCGAGATGGAACGTTGGCCCAATATCTCTCCCGTTGCTTGCAGAAACTGGTGCTTGGATTTCTGAGACACTCGGAAGGGATAACACTAGTAGGGCAGGGCGTGCTTATCTCGCTCGAAGACGCCGCGAACAGCAGTTAGCCGCAAAAGCACAGATTGGTGCTAAGCTCTGATTTTGCTCGTGGCCACATGTACGCAAGATCGAGGTACAATATTTCTGGAGACGTTTATCAGCCGCACCGTGGTTCATAGCATTCGTAATTGGATTTTCCCCCGCCTCTTTCGTCTCGTCTTCTTAACTCGATACATTGTTGCCGTCCAACACACGTAGTTTTGCATTTCAATGTATCCGTTTGTAAACCTAGAACAAAATCTTTGAGATGGGTCGTATGGCCAGGGAGGTTTGAACAGACGGTTGCATTGCGGAAATTGGTCCGACAGGCATTATAGGGTTGCAAGCATGGTTATAAGATGTCTCATACAGTAATACGTAGTTGAACTTCATAGGCGGACTGAGACAGTCCATGGATCAGATCCAAACTATAGTTAGAAATATTGAAGCTTTAGAAAGTAAACGCCAATTTGATATACCTCAACGTCCATCATGCAATCCTGCACTCTAATAACTTCCCTCAGTTCGCCCGTCGTCAAATCAATTGGCGAGCGCATGTTTGTCCGCGTGGAACAACAATGTCCCAACCTTCCTCGCCTCACCAGGGCCTTCAGAACCGGGCAACAGCGTCAACTTGGTCTGCGGGCGGAACAGGAGCAGGTACGTCGATCCGCCAAAGTGGAAAGATCCGATCTCGTCTCCCTTCTTGACCCGATCTCCTGCTTTCACCTCCACTTTTGTCGTTGAGATTTCTCCCAGACCGACACCAACAAAGCACATCAATCCGATGTCGGGGTTGTCCGACTCGATGAAAATGAGAGCCCGCGTGGAGATGGCGGTGACGAACGCTTGCGAACGGGAAATGACGTCCACATCTGGATCGTCATCCAGGCGTGCCGCGTAGTATGTGCCGGGGACAATGTACGTCTTGACGACGCGTCCATCGACGGGACTGTGCCAGCGGTGGTAATCCAAGGAGCTCAGAATTGCCTGGAAGACTGTCCCACCGACAAACTCGGTCGTGAGTGGATCGAAATTGAGGATATGGTTGAGTGAGTATGGCATTTCCTTCAGCCAGAACTCGTCTGTCGCTTTCACGTTAGTTGAAACTCGGTGTGTGATCGCCTCGCAGGCAGCGTTTATGAACTCTGGTCTGTCGGGTGCAAAGGTGGGACGGACGCCATCTCTGAAACGTCTACCAAAGAAGTCGTCCCAGGACCTGAATCCCATATAGGGCTGGTCAGGATGGCATACCCACGCCTGCGCGAAGGGCAGTCCAAGGCGGTTGGCCTGCACCTGTAGTGCATCTGGGCTGAACCAACCGCCCTCTGTAGAGACCAAGACGTCGCGAGAGGCCGGAGAGACGAGGAACTTGGTCCACTCATTGAATATTTTGTGAAATACTGCATTCACTTTCGGATTAGTGAACGCGCGGTAGCCAGCCTCTGTGTTGCAAAACGGGGCAAGGACACCATACATCGGGACGCCGCTCACAAGAGGGCTTGTATAGCTGTACGTTGGCGCCACGGTGATGGTTCTATCGAGGATGGCGAGGAGCTCCACGTAGTTCGTGATCTAGACGCATAAACGATGTCAATAAGGTGACGATGACGAAGCTAGTCACTTACTGAACGTCGCTCAAGGTCTGGGTTGGGCCGAACCTGTTTAAACATATCGTGAAAATCTCTGAATATCCCGGCGTCCTCCTTGATAAGTTTCTTGAACTCCATAATAACGGGAGAAAGCTTCTTCTGTCCCACGACACGGGGTCGCACGGAAACACTGTTCTTGATGAGCCGAGCGAACAACTCGCTTTGGAACTTCCAGATGACGTTTGGGTCCTTGGGCAGCCATCGAGCGATGGTACCACGGTATTCGATCTCGACAGACATAAATTTGACCCAACTGTGATTGCATGGTCAATAAATCACTATGATAGAGAAGAACGACCCACAGTGGAGTATAGCTTAGCGATAAGTGATGAGGAAACGGAAGTCAGACACTGGCCCTTATATTGAGGAAATGCCATGTTACTGTCTGTGGTATCAAACCTCCACGAAAGCGAGTCGTAGCAGGTGAATCCCCATGAAGAAGATCCGACTCCGACCGGCGCTTACACGGTAGGGTAAACGTTTAGAATCCAGATCTGCACTCGCGGGCAATCCCTATGGGGGTAAACTATATTTCATGAAGAGTGGATCAACGCAACGATAGGGTTGAAACGGAAATAAAAGAACTTTACCTACTAACATCCGCAAGGAAGCAATCCAACTAACCGTGACGATCGGCAGGTCAACTAGCAACAAGTCGGAGTGTATTCATGGGGGTGAGCGGGGGATATCTGTATTCCTTGCATTGTCAAGAGGTAGCAGGTGCTGCATATGGATTCAAAAATGTGCCGATCAGTTCGGGTGTTTCGAAATCCAATTGTGTTTCCTACAACCAACTATAGAATTCGAGTTGAAGTACCAAAATGAGAATTTGGGGTGCATTGGGTGAACCCTGCAAATCACGGCATGGAGACTTGGGTTATTTAGATAGTTTTAGTTTTCAATTTATATTTTGTTCAAATTTCAAAAAATTCTATTGCTCACTTGTGCAACGATAAGATCGTTGTTACCCAATGCAGAGACAAGGTTGCCTCCCACCGCTAGGCGATATTCCCGAGCTTCAAGATGTGAAGTATGAAACAGATCACTCGGGAAATGCCACCGTGAGTGGCATTGCACGTGGTCGCTTACAAGTAATCTCGCCGGCCCGTAGTTTGTAGATTATGGAACGAAGTTTTGACATTCACCGGTGCCGATGATTTCATCAGTGTGATCTCCAACACCACCATAATCAGTGTTGTTTAGTCTGTAAAACATTTTCGATCATGGCCCGGAATATACCAACATTACTGTCCATCCTTCGGCAGGATCAAACGGATACCGACCGCCGATGAGGATGACGCCTCAGCCTGGTCAATGGTAATCCCGTCAAGGGCCTCTGGGAGATTTGGCCCGAACCACTCTCCTCGCATCGCCCTTCGCATTGACTTGACGGGCGAGATTCGGCTCGTATGACTGACCTCGCAGTACAGCAGTTGCAGCGAATTACAGAAACACTGCTCGTCGTGCACATCTCCCGGCGCACAATCAGTTGGCACTGCAATGGCTCAAGTAGGTTACAGCCGTGCGCGGACACACAGACCATCGTGGCAGTCACAAGTTTGACCATGTGACATCTCTGCCAGCGCTCCTGACACCAACATTCGTACGCATGTACTGACAGTCAAGATCGACTTTTATGTAGGAACATCACGTCGCTGCTCTTCCAAGCCAACGCTGTGGCGAACAACACATCTCCAGGTCAACACATGTATGTAGGTGTTGCAGTCACGGTTGAAAATGTGAGAGCAAGGTGTTGCAAACAAAGTACATCAATAATACCTAAGCCATACATAAACGGGAAGCTCAATTTCCGAGTCGGATCGCATTTCAAGTTTTAGAGTGAGTCGAATCAGAATATTATCCTCGCAAGTTTTTCAGTATTGCTTCCAGCTAGATCAATTCAGCCATCGCTGCCAAGGCCGATCAACAGAGGCGCCACCATCTTGGTCGCCAACTTCCCTCCAAAGGTAAACGCATCACAAGCCGCTAGTTGCGGGTCCTATAAGTGCCGGTGACTGGGTGCGAATGGCAATGTTGCCCTGTTCATTGACAACTAATCGATTGAGTAGGGAAAGGTACCCTACCCCAACGAGGATTCATTACTATCACATAGTATCACCTCACGTCGCAGGCCTGTTGGTTCCTTGGGTTGACATGGGCTCATCTCCATGACATCATCAAGTATTATCACTTCTTCCGAGCCACTCGCAACCGTCACGGCTTTCACAGTCATTCCTTTGCCCACACCGCTTCTTTGCACCCACTCCACTGATGGCGGTCGTTTTCTCTGTGTCATCCTTTTGCGAGGTGTCACCTCGCTTCCTCTGGCTGTCACACCAACGCACGTTGTCATTATTATTTCCACGGGGAACCAGATCATCCAAGCAAATTTGAATCGTGAGTGCTGTTACAGCCGTCAAGGTAATTGTCAGGGACGATGCAGATCCTGTGTTGCTTTTCGCCGCGAACGGCAGCGTGAAGTTTGAACTGAAGGAGTCCTTTCTCACATCAAATTGACCGACAACTTATTGATCACTATTCATGGTCTCGCCAGAATCACTGACATGCAAATCAACGTTGATCGTTGCACTTGCACTCACACGGCGCGCCATTCGAGTTCTGGTATCCCAACCACTTAGATTGATACCTTTCGTAAGTTTCCGTATTTCACGATGATCGAGCTGATCATCATGTGATTTAGGTAGTCCTGAATTTTCAGGCCTCTTGCCAGTAGCTTGTCGGAGACGAGCGAGTCTGGACCAGGTGATACATCAATAGTTTGCCAAGTTTCGCTCCATCACGAGACAGCGCAGGCAATAGACAATGGTAAAACAAACAATCTTGTTAAACATGCGATGGACGAGGCAGGTCGTATGGATCATGTCCGTGCGGCAGCAATACTGAGTAAGACGTGTGGGTCGTGCAGGCCAGCCCTGTAAAGGATATCTTATTCTTGTTTTGATTGTGGCCACTATCTGAGACGGGTCCTGGTCAGGCCCGAGTGGTTCACAACGCCTCGGAGGTTTCGATCGCTCTGATGGGTGGAAGGGGAAAGACGGAACCGATTCAGACTATCGGCGGGTGCAAGTGCTTGGGACTCAGGAGAACTCGGAACTGTTTTGCACCCTGTGTAAGCACTCTGATGGAGTCGATGCATGACGAAAATAATCCCAGACAAAAGTATCAGGACATTCATTTCGGGAGCTTCGCAGTCCGCGGCCAAACGAGCGCAGTCAATTTTTCGGAGATGACGCAGCGTTGTCGATCAGGACCTTGGCATGGGGCTTTCTTGGCATGGTGAACAAGCAAGTCGCGTAGCAGTCTCGGCGGGATTCCTTGCCCGGGGCGGAAGCTTTGAAGCTTGAGAATATTTTTTATTAGCCAAACAAAGACCGACCTCAGGCTCTCTTTTCGTCAATGAACATATTAACCTGTTATAGTTAGCGACCAGAGTGGTGAATCGATGATTGTCCTCCTCGGAGGCCACGCCAGGGAGTTTGTCTCCCGGTGAGAACGGCCGGTCTATTCGCATCCCTTCAATCTCCATTATGTTTGCGGGGGAATGAGGCACAGCCCGAGGACAGAACACTCAAATTTCAGTCCACGCGTGCACTGAGATTTAGATGCGACAGTCCGATGTGCTCGTGCGGACACGCTCGCTCTTTCCCAACCGTTCTTCACCGGCATTCGGCTTCAACAACTTGAAGTTGGCGCTCGATCCGAGTTACTAGTGGTTTTGTCAGAGCCTCCACTGACCCACAATTCCTCGGACTTCTGAGCCACGACGGCGGTGACAATAACAATTATTTTAATCAGGAGCCGGATACATACCCGGCGCGGGAGGTGACCGAATGGGCCCACGCGCCAGTGACTACCTGATCGCAGCTCTAGTCCTGTGGTACGCTGCACACCTCATTGAATAAGTGATTAACTGGCGAAATTTACGGTGGCGGTGCGTAGAAGCGTAAAGGCGGTACGACGTTTTTAGGACTGGCGAGCACTTCCCGGCCTCAGGGGGTTACCGTTTTCGGCTCGGCTACATCGGGTAAGCGAGCACCGCCACCCGTAAATCCAGCAGTACCAACTATGTTCGGATGTATCGAAAAGATGTAAGTTGACGTCGACATTCCAAGAAATCCTGTCTCAACTATTGATACCGACTCACGACTCACTACATACTGCACATTTCTGGTAATCCTACACGGTCGACCTCCACGACTCAATTGACTCCGAACTGATGTCAGTTTACCACATAGAACAACTCCGTATTGAGCTTCCTGGCGATCTGCGCTGCGGGGGGATCTGGCTGTTCCGGGCCATCCACCAACGCCAACTTGGTCTCGGGACGGAACACCAACAAGTGCGTCGACCCACCAAAGCGGAACGACCCAATCTCTGTTCCTTTTTCAACCCGATCACCGTCTCTCACTTCCAGCTTGCACGTCGAGACCTCCACAAGACCAACCCCGACGAAGCACATCAACCCGATGTCTGGGTTGTCCGCTTCGATCCAGATGAAAGCCCGCGTACAAATGGCGGTCTGGAAAGAAATAGAACGGGTGATAACGTCAATGTCGGGGTCATCGTCCACGATCGCAGCATAGTAGGCGCCAGGGATAACGTATGCCCTGACAACACGCCCTTTGACAGGGCTGTGCCAGCGGTGGTAGTCCAGTGAGCTAAGGACAGCCTGATAGACTGTCCCGCCGACCAACTGGGTAGCGAGTGGGTCGTAGTTGAGGACGTGCTGGAGGGAGAATGGCTGTTCCTTGATCCAGAACAAGTCTGTTGCTTGCACGTCGGTGGCGACCCGGAGAGTGATCGCCTCGCAGGGGTTATTGATGAGTTGATCATTGCCCGGGTCAACTACGTCACGTTGACCGGCTTGGAAACGTCGGACGAAGAAGTCGTCCCAGGACGTGAAGCCCCAGTTGGGCTGGCTTGGATTGCACACGAACACCTGCTGAAAGGGTTTGCCGTCTTGGCGATCGGCCTGTGCCTGCAGCGCCGTTTGGCTGAACCAGCCACCTTCCGTAGTGACCAAGACGTCGCGAGACGCAGGAGAGACGAGGAACCTAGACCACACGTCGAACATCTTGTGGATCACTGCATTCACTTTCCCACTGGTGAATGCATGGTAGCCGGCCGCCGTGTTGGCAAAAGGAGCGATGACAGCGTACATCGGAACCCCAGTGATAAGAGGGTTCTCCCAGACGAAGGACGGCGCCGTGGTAATGAGCTCGTTGAGGGCAGCAAGGAGGAGCATGTAGTTTGTTATCTAAGAAACGAAGAAACAGTCGTCAATAAATGAAAATGTGTATTACCACGCTATCCGCTCACTTTGAGCTGCTCTCCATCTGGTCTGGGGAGAACCTGATCAAACATCTCGTGGAAATCTCTGAATATCTCGGGGTCTTCCTCGATTAACTGCTTGAACTCGAGGATGACGAGAGCAAACTGTTTCTCATCGACGTCGTCCGCAGTGGAGAAGACACCTTGTTTGCGAATGCGGCTGAGGAGCTTGTGATGGTAGTCCCAGATGACCTTGGGGTCCTTGGGGAGCCATCGGACGAGAGCACCTTGGTAGGTGACCTTCATAGGCATGTTGATTCACCTAGGGTCTCAAACGGCTGTTCAGTAATCGCGTCGATTAGAAGAGCAGACTCACAACTAGAAGAGAGACGGATGCTGGGGGAACGAAAGGCTGACATTGGGACGTTTTATACGTTGAAGGCAGGCACAGCCAATCTGATTTTTCTCCTTCTCAAAAGAGGGACAGAGACACCTGACCTACTTTGTGTAATTCTGAACTCTGGGGTTCACGCATTGAAAGACCAGCATAACGTGGCGTACGTGACAGAAGTAAGAGCCACCAAGCGCCTGTCAAAAAGAAGCCCGCCTGTTCGGTCAGGAATGTGTCTACAAAACACAGCAAATTAAATCAGTCATCGTACCGAACGACCTGAAAAAAGAAAACAAGGAACACATCTCAGCAGGCTTGTGCCCATGGGGTTCCCATGACTCGTCGTAAAAGGATAATCAGAGGGAACTATCACGATCAGCACCCCTTTGACAGGTTCTAGCTGCTTGGAACCGTGACGTTCTGAGAATTTATATATCACCTGACCCCGGGGAATGGGATCGAGAAGCATGATTTCAAAGACGGGGACCTGAGGTTTGTACGTCCAACATAGAAAAGGGGTGACTATTGCAACCTCTGTCGATGCAGAATAGAGCCAGAACACGGAACCGAAGTATCGTAAGTTCTAGCTGCTTACGCCTTGAGAATCTCCACATCACATGGCCCAGTAGAATGGGGATCAAGAAGCACCACTTCGAAGACGGGGACCTGACCTTTGCATGGAAAAGGGGTAACTGTATTGTAACTTGTTCAATGCAGAATAGTGCGAACCTGCCGCAGTGTAGGTACGCATCGTAAGTGGATTTAGCGGCCATGAGGATATGATTGCAGCATGGAGCTCTGACCTGCGTGTTAATCATGCTGTTTGTCACGGAGCAGTTGCCGGTATAGACGTTTCTTCAAACCCGATTTGAGAAACGGCGTTGCGCCACCTGGTAACCCCTATTATACGTAATACGTAAATGATGAGATAGAAGACCTGCACTACCTCTCTAGAACGCGGCCCAGAGCGCATGTTGTACATACACAGTTAAACCTGCCCAATGGAGCGATGTTCGGCACCCACGATGGGGATAGATAATCTGCGCTCATTGCGATCGATAAGTTCCGACTTCATCTTTAGGCGCAAGCCTTGTACTACATTTCGAGCCATCATTTTGTCACCGCGTCCGAATAGTTTGACCGGTGTTACGGTTCCCAGTGATTCCCGCTGCTTGAGCATCGCCATACGCAAACCCCAGCGAATGTATTTCCTTGTGATAATCACAAGCAGCATGATCCGGACCACTGAATAGCATGACCCGTGCCACTATATATACACTGATCTAATCATTGGTGGAGTCTTCTATTGATACTGATCAAAAGTGTGTCGGCCTACAACCACAAAGTTAGGTTACAAAGTCAGCGTATGCCCAGTTTTCCTTCTCGGGTGGGTTTGCAGCTAGTAGCATTTCAAGTTTGACAGGTGTTCCATGACCCCCTTTGCGCCTTTGCGGCGCACCTGACCGCCCCCAAAATTACATACGTCCAGATCAAGTTGAATCATGGAATTATCTATCAATCATATCCCGGAGCAGGATCTTGGTCGGAGATCTGAAGGTCTTAGGTAACACACTCGCTTGTGTGCTAGCGTCGGCTGCCAGGTCCTGTCAATACATGTACTTACTTACTCAATGGTTAGTCTGGTGACCTGGAAACTTGTGCCAAAGGGAGTTCCTGATCACCACCAGATATGCATACAGCAAGCTATGCAGAAGACGAGACAAAGCGACCATGAAAGGGCAAATTAATATCCATAATTGAACGCAGGAATGCATGTGTTTCGAATTGCCCTTTGTGACTATAAAGTGTGGTACTCGTACACTCAAAGGAAAGGATATGGTGTTCAAATCAATACGAGTGTGCTATGTATGTGTGATCCACCCGTTTAGAAATAAAACGTGGAAATAATGGCAAATCAAAAGGAAAAAGGATTGGCAAAAGTGCGGGGTGGACAGTGGCGAGGAATATGTGCAAACGAGGTCAAAGCTTCAAATCAGCGCGGGGACAGAAGATACTCTGATGTAGTGATATTTTTTGAGAGAGATATGTATATGGACGGATGTGCTGATGGATACCGACATTGTGGTGTAAGATGGCGCCAGAAATTGCCCACATGTGAACGAAAGGACGAAGGAGGCGGTGGAATTGCGCGATGAAGGGATCTCTGTTCGATGCAGTGTACCGTATGCATTCATTTGATATTTCGAACCACTCGTCCAGACGTCGGGAACGTTTCTATTTGTCAGGTTACTTCGGTCCATGCCGTCTCCCGCCAACAATGGATATAACATCGTGGTATCAGGGACGGTGGGAAGCAGCCTGGGAGAGATGTAGTCAATGGGGTTGTCTGTGATCCATTACAAAAAGCTCGTACCAAGCACAGCCGCAATGACTTGACTGGGCATCCAACCGCCAATAATCACGACCAGGAGAAGGAAGGAAAAAAAAGTCCATCGAAAACACTTCTCTATCTCACCAAACATTCCCATTTCCTTTGATAGCGCAGTACCATGGAGACCCTAGCCACAAATGACAAACATCGACGGCGCAACACAGACCACGTTTCAGATTCCCTCTTCATCCGTCTTGGCTCAACTCCCACACTTGAACTCGTTGCCCTACCGCGAAACTGTGGATGGGACTCTAATCCTGCTGACAGTTGGGGAACCCACACTGAGGTTAGTCCGATAGATCATACCCGTACCAGTCCTGGGTTTCGGGCGGACGCCCTCGTTGCCTAGGCCTGGACTTGGTAAAGGTGACTGCGAGCGAGCAGTGACGGGCGTCGGTAGGGCTGAATTGGAGCTGGAACTGGTCCCTGGCGAGGGCATGACCAGTGTCTGCGTAGCCCCTGGAGAGACAACCGGCGCCTGTGTGCGGTAGGGCCCGGTGTTTAGGGATAGGGTGCGTGATTTGAGCTGGTCATGCAGATTGCGGTTGTACGTCAGCACTTGGCCTGGGCGCGGAGACTGTTCGCCCGGTTGAAGAACCTTGGCTGAAGTCTGATTTAGCTCCGCCTGGATGGGGGGAGAAATGGGAGTAACATTAGCTGGCGAGGCTGGGAGGGGGAGGGGAGAGCTGCGGCTCACAAGCCTGAGAGGACGAGGTGTATATGCTTGACCGGCATTTGAATATTGAGACGATGGAGTAGTTGGGCGGGGAAGTCCGGACTGGACGGGTAAAGGTGGCTTGGGTATGGTCAGAGATGGCCTGGGGGTGGCGTTGAGAGACGGGCGTGATGACCCTGGTGGAAAAGCTGCTTTTGTTGACCGCTCCCCGAGCGACTGCCTCGGAGTAGAGGTTTGGGAGGCACTCGACGACTTGGCTTCAGCAGAAGGCAGGGCAAGGATGGAGCTATTGGAGACCGAGGAGACGTTGGAAGACGAACGGGGACGCTGCAAGGCACCAATTTTGGATTGTAGGCTGAGTGAAGAGGGATACTTTGCCCTGGCACCTAGAGGGAGAGGAGGAAGAACTTTGTCCTGGTTGTATACCGGCTGTAGCTGCGGAATTTCGGCACCGCTGTCGGGGGTGGAAGGGAAGGGGAGGCTGGTTGAAGAGGCTGTGCTGCTCGGAGTGTGAGGAGTGTCGAGAACGGGCGTCCCGTTGAGGCTACCGAGACTGGAGCGCTCAAACTCGGCACGGGTGGGGGTAACACCATCGTCGTGTTCACGGATGCCTGGCATGAGACCAGTAGTTGTACGCGCTTCGGCAGAGGTGTCTGGTCTGAAGGCAAGGGAAGAGGCGCATACGCTGGTCTCGGAAATCGAGCCAGCCCTGGCACGAACAGCGGAGGGCGTGACGGAGGAGGAAGAGTAAGTGCTGTAGCGGCCGGTAGATGAGCCGGTGCTGCGTACGCTCCCGACACGGCTGACGGGCTTGCTTCTGGATGGGAGGCTTCTGGTTGCGAGGCCTGTGCGATGAGAATAGCCAAAGTCATCGTGTTCCTGTTCCTGTTCGTCGATTTCGCGGAGGATGTTGTGCGAAATGGATCTGGCTAGGGGATGTGGTGAGTTTGACTGACTACTGCGATAGGACGCGACCGAGGAACGGCGAGACAGGACAAGCGAGGACACGCGTCGGGTGAGCTGCGAAGGTGCGTCTTCGTCTTCACTAAAGACAACAAAGTCAGTTCAATTTCCAAAAAAGGAATTTCGGCAGAGCTCGGATCGCTGCCTAGCCCAGGTGGATAAAAAAACACGAGGACATCCCCACATTCCTCCTTGCCCTCCTACCCCTTCCACCCTCTCCAGGAGGGCAATAAAAGAAGAAGAAACCAACCTGTCACTCCAGCCCAGCCCAGTCGTCAACCCAATACCCCCCTTCAGCAATTTACCATCACGGTGCCTGACCCTCCTTTGTGGTGTATCTCGCGCATCCTTGGGATGCTTCGAACACGTGCTCGTCGTCGACATCAACGAAATATTCGACGCGTTGGACACATGAGAGGACGAGGACAGTCCAGACATGATGCTCAGTCGCGTCGGGTTTACTTCACCCGGTGGCAGTAGCTTCGAGTTGGGTGACAACATCCCATGACGCAGCATCAGCTCGCTACAAATGCATCAGCCCGCGTCGACACGGTCAAAACATATGGTTCACTCACGGCAACGGTGTGTGCAAATCAAGACTTGAATCCGAGTCGTTCCCTTCCCCTTCTCCCCACACACCAACCCGTCCATTGTCTCCGCTCACTCGCGCCCCCTTTGCCACCAACGGAGCCTTGACTGTGTGAGAGCTTGTCGGCACCGTATCCGCTCCCCTACAGCTCTCTTTCCGATTCCGGCCCGAACTTGGCTCACGTGACCGCGAAGAATGTTTTCGTGGTCGAGGAGTGGCCGAAATTATTTGCTTAATTTCCGGGGATATCGCACCATGCCTCGAATTCAGATCCTCGGAATCACAGGACAGGACAGAATGCACCGACGACTTGCTCAGTTTGCGCGGCGTGTGGACATGCGAAGGAGCGGTGGGTGGGGGATCAACAACACTTTGTGTTGGTGAATGGGGCAGAGGCGGACATCGCGGAAATGGACAAGAAGGCTGGTCGTCATCGTCGCCTTCATTGTCCGACTTGAGCGCACTTAGATCGCTCATGTCGACATTGGCTAGCGAGTCTTCAACGTACATCTTGTCATCTGTCCGAACAAGAGATGCAGCAGCCACGCGAGAAACGCATGCACGAGGAATGTCGGAACTATCACCCTGTGATCGCTCGTGGCTTCTCCGCTCAGCAACTGAACCAAAAATGAGCGGCGATCGTGGAATATCCGTGGGCGGCACTAGCGGTAGGCAAGATTCCTCCGCGATCACTTGCCTCGGTTCACCCGTTGGATATATGGGATTCCGGAGCGAAGACAACGAACCTTGTCTACATCTGCTGCGCATCGGATTGTGAACGTCGATGGACAAGCGTGGTCTTTGTCCTGAACCGGACTCGATCATCGACCCAGACCGAGCGACAGTTTGTGGAACGCGTTGTGTCGGGAAGACATCGGCTGTGACGGAGGATGACCCGGGTATAGGTGGGAGAGGGCCAGTAGGAGGTGACGACGGAGGTGGGTTGCAATGCGGTGACAACGTCGCGGCGGCAACCGACTTGGGTGAACTAGGCGACATGGCGGCGGAGTTGGAGAGGGGAAGGGGGGTCATGGATACCAGTGGGCCAGGAGGGGGCGACGCCTGCCACCCCGTGGCAGACGTCAGGAGGGAAGGGTTGCTCAGAATACCAGACATAAGACTGGTTGGTGTGCCAGGAATATGACTCGGCGGCGCGGGAAAAGCTTCCAGAAGGAAGGGTACTGGAGTGCGCCGTGATATCCGGGGTGAAGGCGAGGCACGTCCAGGTGGTTGTGAGTCTGAGGATACCCGGCGAGCCAGGGTGTGGGCTGTGGGTGGAAGGTCAGGTAGTTTGGGATGTGTACCTGGAAGAGCATGTGGGTTCGGCAACGGGGCAAGGTCGATAAGAGACGGAGGCGTGTCGAGGGACATTCTAGAGGTTGTCGTGGCCATTATGAGCTCGTTATCGACCGCGACGACCTCCCAACTGGCCGAAGGGCTAAAAAAAACAAGCCGTGAATCAAAACGAGATGGAGGTCGCGATACAAAGGCGCCGTTTCCCACGCTTGACCTCGCTTAGTCTACTTACTACAGTGACTTGACAAGACGCAAGCACGTCGTGAAACTCATTATACCGACTCAGAGTTCAGTTTCAGTCGTCACCTGGCCGTATGAGCTTCTAAACATCCCAATCAAGAACCAGTTTTCTCACTCCAACGAACCCACATGGACGCAACATAACAGATACAGCACAACAATAACGAAGACTGGCCAATTGCCGCACAGCAATCCCACAGAGATTTCGGTGGCGCCCTGCTCTATCAAATCGCTCCCACATTCGTCAACAGGTTCTGTTGTTTGCGCGAGCCGAACAT
Source organism: Xanthoconium separans (assembly GCA_038089695.1). NCBI lineage: Eukaryota > Fungi > Basidiomycota > Agaricomycetes > Boletales > Boletaceae > Xanthoconium > Xanthoconium separans. The sequence continues at coordinate 11,571 of JBBPLG010000090.1, read as the reverse complement.
TGCACCCTCTGCCGTCACCACCATTACTGTCAATCATCACACCTGGTCATGATCAAATCGCGTTGACATCAAGTCAGTAATCACACACCGGCCGACATCGAGTATACTCCCGATGGACACTTCAAGTACATGAGTCGGTCCGTCACGGTCCGTCACAAAATCATAACGTCCACCAATGAATCCTTAGGCGGCGCATCATTGACAAGCAGAGTGATCGCTAGAGCCTGGGAGCGAAAACCTTCGCCTTCATTCTACCCTATCATGACTAACGACGCGCGTAGCGACCCATCAGTCGTATTTCACACAATGCACTGGCGAATGTCATGTGTCTAACCCATCTGGAGCTTTTTGGCGAGCGCCTCAGCAGAATCAAATAGTTGTGCGACATTGTCTGGTGTTGATCCGAGTCTTTGGAACCGCGACGTGGCAATTGAACAGGAGTCTTACAATCCCAGGTATTCGTGTAGCCGCCAGAATCCACCCCTGCTCGGTGACTAATCGACGCGCCATCAGGACATCATTCCAGTCCGGCCTACGATGCAAAGACAATCATGACATATATTAAATATATATGGTCTGATATCAAGGTACTACCCGACCCTTGGTTACAAATTAAAGATCGCCAGCATTCGTGTCTATCCGAGATCAGGGCATATATACTTACTTCGCACCAGCAAACTCCAAACTCCAGGCAGTCCATTGATCATTATGTGGTTCATCCTCGACGACGTTCACCACCAGCGCATAGCACCTATTTAATGCTACCGACTTTCCGCGTCTTTCCCATACCCAAGCGCTTTCCGCCGACTTGGCGTGGCTTTCACGAAATAGTGTTGCTGCATTTTTAACGCTGCCAAACGCTCCTGCCAGGAACGCCATGCAATGTGCCTTCATTTCAACACTTGCGTTTTGAGTGGCTGTGTACAAGAGCGGAAGCCCATACATATCTGTGGTGGTTTATTGTCCGTTGCCCAACGTGACATCGACTCCACCACCTCCCTTTACTGACGGACGTCTGTCTGCCAACAAATTCCATCCGTAGTCGAACTTAGGTAATCTCTATTTCCGTCTTGTCCAGTATCCATCATCAAGTTTAAGTATGGAAGAAGCATGACCAACTCGCCAGCTTGCAGTGCTGCATCCATCGATGCCACGAAGTATAATCTGGCTTAACGTCGCTCTGCCCATTTCCAAATGCGCGGTGACGGCTTGAACACAGACGGTATTGTTTGGAATTGCTGCGGCGCAGCACTCTCAATTGCAACCCTTTGTCGCTGGCCCATCGGGGAAGAGCTGTTCATGATCTCATGTACACTCCTCTTGGACGTCTTTTCAGCCTGGCAATGGGCAGCTGGTGCAAGTTCAAGTAGCAGAGCCTGTCTACTGGTATGTTGTGTCCCATTTGTTTCTGCGGTTCTTTTTAGAAGCCTGCACGCTGTACTACCAGGGTTGCTGTACATATCGGCGAGCTTCCGTCTCAGTTCTGCGACTTTTCAAGCACATCAAGCCTAGACGCGTTACATCTTAAAATTCCGTGCCTGCATGGATGCCGCAGTTCCTGGTTACGACGGAAGCGGGCGACTGATGGGGACTCCTAGTAAAAGGTACCCGAGAGCAAAAGGGACGACCCCCAATTGTTGATTCACCCGATTATCGGGCTTGTTTAGTATATGTGACTGGACTCCCAACATGCCCGAGTTGGAATGGCTTGTCCGTAAGTCAACGTCGAATCGGAATTTGTTTTCAAGTTTGATCAAACGCGTCAAGGTTAAGCGAATAGCTGTCTATTTTCCATTCATAAATTGGCGAGATTGAATTGTGATCGTCACGCTGTCAGCTTGCGATGGTGTCGAAGCGCAGGGTGAGTTTACTGTCGGCACACATCATGATATACTTAACCAATGTAGGTCGACGATGAACCAGGATGGAATAGGGGTACCTGCGAGTGGGGTACGTGCCACTCGTACCCTTGACGACGACAATTTTATGTGGTTGTTGGAGCTGTCAACGCCAATGGGTGACCGCTCGGAGGCCGATCGCGCCGACGTGTCAATAATGTCAATTCCGTGAAGCTGAAACAAGGTGCAGCTCGGTTCCATCCCGTCTGCGTGCTTCATCTAGACGGCTGGCTTTAATGGAGCTTCTCTTTTGGCCAAATTCGGGGGACTCTTAGAATGGACAGGATCACCCCGTCATGTGGATCAACTTGGCCAGACCACATGGATTGTCGCCGTAAAGACCACTGCCAAGGCCTCGGAATTGCGGTTCCGAGTTTACGACTGTTCTCGGTCGTGTGCACCATAAGTGCAACATCCCGGAAACTCAAACTCCGAAGCCCAAACAAGTTTGGGAAAATTTTCCAAGTCTCAGCGCAAGGTTCCAGTCAGTAACCGGGTCGCTCGTGTTCCTATCGACACAACAAAGCTCGACGAAGGCAAATCGAGATCGCAAACACAGCGCGAGACTGGATATACGACTCGGATTAACTCGCCTTACGGGCCGGCGTCCCCGCACGTTGACTGCGGTCACAACGCATGCCCTCGACATGGAACATTTGTGGTCAGCACCTTCGATGATAGAAAGTGGTATGCTTCCAATAAGAACGCTGGACAGGATGATTATTTGAGATGCGATACCGACACATATGTACGGCCATGCATCCATTCATCGAGGTACACTAGCAACGCGCGGCAACCTTGATTTGAAGTGGACCAGAAGCCGCACCTCACGAATCAAGTAGCTTTGTTCGATGATGTACTGATGTAGTAGTCCGTGCCACATGCAAGCCATCATGTGTATCAGCTTCTCGTACAAGTCAGTTGCGGTCAGTGCTCTGACAACGCACCATATCATGCACCGACTGATATGGCTGCCCGTCAAACGTGGCGCATTTAAATTGATGAGCATGTTACACGCGTGCTTATGAGCAGCTATCACAAGTGGTTCACACTACCCACCGATAGTGTCGCTTTCTCTTCATGTATCCATCTTTCTCTTCCATATCAAATGGACGCCGATCGATCAACTAGTTCATCCAAGTCGATCCAAGCATTCGATCACGATCACGTTGGATAACATATGGACGATGGCATCCGCAGTCATGACCGCGACTAGCTCGAGGAATTCACCCATGGGGACAGAACTGTAGCTTTCCGACTTCTGCTGGTTGCTAAGGTCGTGAACATCGGTAACAAACAAAAAGGAGAAGGATTGGGTCGTTCGATGAGAGGCGACGCAGTCAAACTCTGTGTCGAAACTCACAGCACATGCATCATGATAAATATGGTTTTCGGTACCGGCCAACACAACTTATCGCACAAGAAGATGCACAGCGAGGTAGCATCTTCCGCGGAGTAGAAGGGGAGGTCTTTCCCTGGTTCACACGGTGCAGTGTTCGGCTGCTTTAGCCAGGAGGAAGTGGTGATTAGGTCCTGGGAGCAAAATTTCTCGAAGAGGTGCCGCCACAACCTTTTTTTTTCAGTTTCACTCTTCAAACAAACTGCATTACTGATCGGATTTGCAAAGCCGCATCAGCGTGGCGTTTTCAGCTGGGTATAGTGCGATGTAAGCAGGGTGTGGAGTAAGTGCCTTGGACCCTGTAATCTGATAATTCCTTGTTAGCTCCCTATTCATCGCTATGCGGGTTACGGCGTGCAAGGTTGAAAGTTGCATGACCGAGCAGACCGACCCTTAAAAATGCTTGTCCGCCGAGGACCCTGCTCCGACGAGCGCACAAGCCACGCGGATACGAGGGAGAATTTTTTAAGATTCAAAGTCGACCATTTCTCCACGTGCCTCGTCGGATTCTGTTGGCTCTCGTCCAGCGACGCTCAGGGCGTAGCGACGATCTGAATCTGAAACACGAAATACACAAGTATACAGTGACTCACGGCACAGCGTTTGTGATTTCGTGCGAGTCGCGGAAATGAGAGTCCATGCATGGATGTCCGCACACCACGGGGTAAAACGCGAGGATGTTTTCTTCGTGGAAGGAAAGAAAATAGAGAGCGTGTACATAATGATGGGGTAGACTAGCCTCGTCGGTGCGCGGTAGTCATGTATGCTTATCAAGGGTATCGTACGAGCTTCTAGTCGCTGGAAGATCGGATGAATGACGCAAATGACCAAGATAAATGGATACATCACCCCCTTGATCGTAATGCAAAGTCATGGTGTGCGCCATGCAGGTTAGCGTGTAGGGTTCAGCGCGCTCGGCGTATGGAAGCCGAGTGGTCTCGATAGGAAATTGAATTGATTGGTCATGATGATTGCGAGAGCCTCGGACGCTTTCCAATAGCAGCCAAAGTTGACGTGATTGTGAGGGTTGAGTCGAAGGTTAGTGAGCGCTGATGGGACTAACACAATGCCAGAAACATTGCCTGCGGGCTGCGGAAGCACAGGGAAGTATCCGAAGGATGTGTTCTCCGATTCATCGGACATACCTTCTCGGCTGGTTCTGAATAGATGCCGTTGACACAAGGTAAAGGGCGTGCCCTTGGTTGTCCGATGGTCGGACATTTGAGCCCCAGCAGGGGTTGTTCTATCGTCAGGATAGCTTGATCGTATAGAGATTGAGTCGTTGATGGGGTCCTTTGCAACTACGTCTCACGAAAACGTAGAAAATTGAAGATCAAGAGTCGGGATGGGTATGCAGTTGAGCTTGGACGTCGACCGTTTACTTGTCGTTGGTCGCAAGAAAGTACGTGTCGTGGAACAGCCGACGCCTGTGAACACAATGGAGGACACGTGGAAGTGACACTTGTAGATGCGATCGCAAAGCGGCTATTGTAACGTGTGTTCGGGTAGGAGTTGGAGGTCCGTTTCAGTTGAAGCGACTAGTCAATGTTTGTGAGGTCAGGGGGCGAGGGAACATTGCGTGATTACATCAGCTATTATCCCTGACTGGCATTCCATTTATGGAAAGCAAGGCTTCGATCGACACGTGCACCACATGGCGACGAAACGTGAGGGTGAACAACAAGAGTCAAATATGGACAAGCCTTGAGTTGGGGTGGTCAACAGGGACACACCTCTGTGGGACACCAGCGGGTCAATCACAGGAGCGGCTGGAAAGACAGGTCCTCGGACCGCCCGCTGAGCTGGATAACCTGAGTTGGAGCGAGATTGTGAATCGTTGGGTTGATTGATGGCTTTCTTTCGTGCTGCTATTGGTACCCGATCACGATCAGTTGATCTTGGGAAGAGTCTGGGAATTCACTTTGGGGGATGCCTGCATTGCGTAACAGAACAGTGTACATAGACGGGTAGCTTGCGGCGGAGACGAGAGTGCGAAGAGCGCAAGCCTAGTCGGGTAAAAAATCCGATGGAGGGTGACGAAGCAGGGTCCCATGCATGTTCAAGAGAGCGGGGTGCGGTGAGAAAAGCGGAGAGCGACGACCGAGAGCGCTGAGAAATTTGGTGGTCCGGGAAACGCCAAGTTGAAGGGGGTACTAACATACTCAATTGATTTGATGACAAGCACAGCTCTCCGTCCTGACCCGTCCTCGCCTCTCTAAGGGACTTCGTACCCCCTCCATTCAGTCGTGACGAAGTCGTCGTGAGGTAAGCTATTAACCATATCCTGAAATCATTCTCCGTGCAAAAGGGGCTTAAGTTGGGCCACCCAAAGTATCATACATGTCTCCATTCTCTCCTCTCCCTCCTCTCCCAAATGGCATTTGGCCCCTACGCTGACCATTTCCTTACCCCAGCCCTCCTCCCCCCCTCAGGCTCTTCTGCCTCCACTCCACCCTCCGTCAAGTCCGAGTCCCCGCTCACCGACCTCTCTCCGTCCCCGCTCCCAGCCTTTTCCTTTTCCTACCCCATTCATACCGCCAACTCGTCCCTCTCCCCGCCCCGCGACACCGCCGCCGTGTTCCGCTTTGGCATGCCACACCCGCATCCACAAGACTCCTGGTCTCACAAACGCCCGCCCCACGATCCACAAAACATCCCTCTCGATCTGAATACACTTTCTTTCCCCGACGATTACGAGGACCCAGACGAGCTCAGCGACCTCCCCGGCTCGGCCACCTCCGGTCCAACTTCTTCACAGTCTGACCGCATCATCCGCCGCAGGAGCAGCAAAGGCAGGTTTCATCTCCTCCTGTGTTCTCCCTCTCACTCCCCTCCCTTGTCTCAGCATGCGATCAGTGCAGAAAAAGTAAGTGCAAGTGCGAGCGAGCCGCCGATGGTGGCGCCTGCAAGAGTTGCATCATGCTCGGCACGCGTGAGTCATTCATCCCCCTCGCATCCTCTTCGTGATCTCTGACAGACGGGCCATATTGTCCTCGTCGACTTATTCTTTTCCCTCCCGCTCCTTTCAATCTCACGTTTGCCGTACCACACGACTCTCCACGACTCTCCACGGATCCGGTCACCCCTGTGACATTCATATCAACGTATGCCTACGTAATGCAAAACACACACCTGCGGTTCCGACCGTATCCGCATTCCCGCCATCCTACAATGTCCGGCTTATCGTCTGTCGTAATCTTCATCCCACCTGGCCTCTTCTAATCCCTTGCTCTTCCCCACCCGGCTATGAATCGTGGTTTCGTCTCAACTCCCTCTTATCACTTTTCCATACCATAATCCGAACCTTCCCTTTCCATTTTCTGCCACATTAACGTACTTTGGTTTCTTAGCATGCACCTTTCTGGGCCCTTCCCGGAAGCGTGGTCCACCCAAGGGTTACATTGACGCGATCGAGGCCCGGCTGCACCAGACAGAGGCCCTCCTTGGTATCCTCTTGGCTGTGGAAGCAGAGAGAGCCAAGGGATCAAACAATGGGACCACTTCTGGGAAACATTTGGACAGTCCAGAGATCGACAACAGTCTAGAGGCTGTTCTCGCCATCTTGAGAAAGGCAAGTGTCGACGACATTCTCATCCGTGCTCCACATCCGACCTGAAACAATAGGATGTGCTCGCGAGAGAAATATTGAATCGTGTTGACTCGTCGCCCTACGGTGTCAAAGGTCGCAAAAGTGGCAACATCAAAGTACGATCTCACGGGCATGCTCAAGAAAATGCGGGGAGCGGCATTGACCTCCATTCTACACAGTAAGCATTAATCACGCACTAGTTGATTTTTGAGAACATTCTCTTCCTCTGCTCATCTAGTCCTTCAAATGAGTGGCAAGACAGTGTTGCCGCCTTGCTTGCTTCTTCCCTTCAACCTTCAGCGCACTTACCATCAATCCGGCCATCTGCCTCCTCTGCCACCATTTCCAACATAATTTCACTCAAAGATCCTCATCCTCCACGTTCTTTGCAAAGTCAAGGTTCATCTCTACACCTCTCAGGTGGTTATCATGTTCGGCGACAGCGCCGCCGCGTTGATGAGGATGAGGGAGATGGTCGCAGCTCCTCCCCCAAAGGAATGCCTTTCATCCGTAACGACAGCCCAAGTTCAGGGCTTTCACCGGCTCGTACGGGTACCGATTATGCATCTGGCAGTGGATATGCCTCTGGTTACATGGGTACAAGCACTGATTCTGACAGCGAAGATGACGTCGTGGATGCTGTCGGTCAACTCAGCTTGAACGAGGATGAGCAAGTTCGGTATCATGGCAAGGCCAGTGGTCTGTACCTTTTGGGCATCAACACAAAAAAAGAAGCAAGAAACGAGGGCGGGATTTGGCAAGTTGCTGACTATAACTAGTTGTCTTGTCTACTGACACTCGCCCGTCAGGCGTTTTCCCAAAGCGCGGGTTTGGCCCCCACTTCCCGAAAACGTGCCAACGTCGCCCTCTACGGTAATTGAGGGCAGCAAGGTCCCGACGAGTGCTAGTACCACGCACCTTCCTCTTACTTCCACTGTATTGTCCGGTGATTTAGCAGCGCTATTGCCAGAACCAGCAATGCAAGAACACTTGCTTCAGCTCTATTTTACCTATGTCCATGCCGCATTCCCGATAATCCACAAAGATGCATTTTGGGAAGGTTACCGTAGGTAAGATCAATGCAAAATGCACCCGAATATATTTATAATGATTACACTTAGCATGCAAAATCCAACAACCGACACTCCCTCGCCCTCATCTGAGCGGGCGCAGGGCGGAACGGGTAGCTCGCCAGTCCCATTACAGGGCAAGCGACGCCATGTATCCCCCCTTCTACTACTCTCCATGTTTGCCATAGCTGCTCGTTACTCACCGTCATCTTCTCCTCTTCCTTCTGCTCCCTGTTCTACACCGACATCTCCATATCCCCTAAAGACCACTCCAATGTGGACAGCAGGAGATGATTTCTTCCTCCTGGCCAAGAACCTGCTCGATAATACATACGCGTCGTCCATGCCTTCAACTGTGCAGTCTTTGCTGCTCCTTTCCTATCGGGAAATTGGTATCGGTGCAATGGCACAAGCATGGGCTTATACCGGGATGGCCGTACGTATGGCCCAAGACCTGGGCATGCACAGGGCCGCTGACGGCTGGGCTCGTGTGGGTATGGGACGATTATTCGGTCCGCGCGAGTTGCAAGAACGGAGACGGATTTGGTGGGGCTGTATTGTTTTGGATGGTTATGTGAGCACGTACATCGGACGACCTTTGGCTATTTTCGAGTGGGACTATGATACACAACTCCCTAGTATCGAAGAGGTGTGTCTCGTCTCCTTCGACCTGGATGGCGTGTCATTTTCTTTTTTTCCTTTTGGTAGTCGGACGAACAGGAAATGTGGGTACCACATCCCTCGGTACCTCCTGATACGAAGGGGCACGGATATCGACATGAAATGGCACCTCCTGTTCCGGGTCGCATATTGTCATGTTTTAGTGCGTGTGCAACGCTATGTAAGTCAGGCATACGAAACCTTGATGTCCTTCCCTTGATGCATGACGTACAGCCGCGATCCTGTCCAAGATTGTTCAGTCGATTTATTCCATTCGCACCACAACCTCGAGACATTCCGAATCAATCCACCTCGAAAGCTTGCTGGACAAGTGGTATTTTGACCTTCCAGAGCATTTACGGTTCGAAATGCGGTACGACTCGACGGGAAACTTGAGTCCCACAGGTAGCGGAAGGGTACTGTTACCGCATGTACTCACCCTGCAAATGCAGTATTGGTGCACGACCTTGCTGTTGCATCGACCTTTGTGAGCATTCCGTCGTGTTTTGTTGTCATTTTGAATATTGATTGGTCATGTTTCAGCATTCGGCAGATATATCTGTCGAGTAAGCAGTGCGTATCATTGAAATGTTCAGCAGGAATATGCAACTAAAAGCTACTTTAGCACATCTGAAAATGGGGACGACCCAGATGCACGTGCTACTAGTAAGAAAAATTATGAGCTTTGCGTTGGTGCAGCAAACCATATCGCGTCCATTGGTTGGTTACTGTCGCATGCAAAATATTGTGGCGATGCTAATGAGGATTCCAGTGACCTTGTATCGCGAAAAATACTGCCTTCAACGTGCACCTGTCTTTCTCACCTTCTATGTGTTCACCGCTGCTATTATGCATGTCACGAGTCGTAAGAGCATCATTATTTATACCTCGACATGAGATTCATGTGCTTGTGCAAGTGTCAGTCCACCCAGATGATCCACAAGCAAGAATGGGGTTAGCCAAGTGTATGGATGCATTACAAGACATGGATGCTGTCTGGCCCGCGGCACTCCGAGCTTACGAACTCTTGAGGGCATGCGATCCACTGAACCAGGACACATCTAAACACGCCCAATTCGGACAGCTCGTCGCACGTCAGAATGGTCAAGAACGGCAGAAACGTGTCGCCGAGCATGCTGCTGACTCGGACGATGCATACCAGCGCTCACAGATGCATGTTCCGTCTTCCACTGGAAGTTCTCTTACCCCATCGCAGCCGTACGCCCAGCCTTGGCGCTCGACACAGTTTACTGCAATACCGCAGGAGACAAGACCAAGACAACCAGGAGAATTTTTACCGACGACGTCGTTACCCGCAAGTCAATCCTCATATTACCCGTGGCCCTCGGACGGTGCCACGTACGTGCCATTCCCTGGGACATTGTCCACATCTGTGTTGCCTCAGATGTACAGTACGGGTTTGATTGATGAGCGACGCCTACCTCAGAGTCTGACGTCGTCCCAACCTGGACAGACGCGATCCAACGGGCATTCTGCGGGTGGTGTAGTTGGAGGTGGGCAAGCTGGGTACGGGGCAGCAAACGGAGGACGGTATCCCCAATTTTGGAATGATTATACATCGTTTCCGCAGATGGGGATGGCATATGGACCCTCACCGGGTGCACCCCCGCAGGGACAGGATGGGTCGTTTTTGAGTGGGCAGTATGGGGGTATTTATGGTACGTGATGGCCTGTTCGGCTGGCGATGAGTGTGTGACTGACCTATGTGATTGGGACGTTGACAGATAATCCAGCGCCGCCGCCTTCATAATGTCTCACTAAGAAAGGTATTCCAGATGAATGTGAGGCTTGGACCGTTGTCGGAGCGCTCTTATTTTTTTGGACATTATATTTCCTTTCCGTTTCCCTTTATTCCGCATAGTGACGTTGTCTCATCTGTTCTCTTTTGATCCACCTTACTATCCGTGTTTTAATCGTCTTTTGTTTCTGGTCTCGGATATGACTGGTATGCCTTTTTGTGTGCGGACCAATGGCCTTGTAGCTACGAGATGTCTCATTACGCTACTGATTAACAGTATTATATACCGTATAATATAATTCACAACGTTCGCAGGCAATGAGAGAAGAACTGTGACAAAGCAAGACTAGGTTTGAAGCGGTACCAGTGCTGAAATGAAAGGCACCGCTGAGCAGTTGTGCTACTCGATCATCTGTGGCGCAACTCTCATCTTTACTTACCCATCACCGTCGGAAATTGGACGACGACAGAGTCGGGTTCGAGGTTGGATCATTCACGACAAGGACAAGGAAGACAAAGAGAGATTCGAACCCCTCAGACGGTGGCGTCGTTGCGCTTCACTGACACGTTCGACGACTTTCAAGTGGCTGATATCTCATTGCACAACAAGAAGAACAAGCATCGTAACCACTATCCCAGTCCCAACGACGCTCAGAACAAAGGCCTTCAATCCCAGACAGTAAACGCCACCGAGCGCGACGACCACACAAAGATGCACTTGCGACCCGAGGAGATGAGGGAGGAAGAAACGGTCGACATGCTGACTGGTCTCATGGGCGATGGATTTGACCGCGAGGTCGCAAGACGGATCTTGAGAAAGTACGATGGGAACGTGGACAAGGCGGCTGGGGCACTCCTTGAGGGTGAACGTGGGGAAGAGCTCATCGGACACCCACCTGGTCCTGGCCAGATTCAGAGCCATGGATGGCCCGCCATTCAAGGCGCAGGAACCAGTGCATCGAGCTGGTCGACAGGACCGACGCAAACGCAGACGTCATCTTCTCAGACGTCGCAAACGCGTCTAGACGCACCCTCAGCGCTCGGCGGAAGACCAAACACGCCCGTCATTGATTTGACGCTGGACGATGACCCAGATCTACAGCGCGCAATGCAGGAGTCGATGAGCACGCTGCATTCTAGGTCGCAGTCCCAGATGCAGCTGTATGCGCCATCGTATACGCAGGCGCAGTCGCAGT
>JBBPLG010000089.1:0-51568 GCA_038089695.1 Xanthoconium separans | reverse complement strand
CAACAGGAACAAACGTTTTATTGATATCTGGTTCGGATGAAAAACAGGTAAAGGAGGCAGGGGCGTTGTTAAAGCAGAAACTCAACGTCAAAGGGGGAGGGAAAGGCCCCAGATGGAGCGGAAAGTTGACAGGGGTTTGGAAAGCAGGACGTGAGGACGCGGTTATTTCAGATATCCTTCAAGTCATTGGAGGGACTGGTGTACATTAGAAGGTAAATTCGAGTTCAGCCTTAGTTTCTGAAGGATGTGATGTACTCTCCAGCGCTAATTCGATCAACTTGAAATAACGGCGGGCACGATCCATGTGTTGGAATCAGAACGTGTGTTCGTTCGATTACCCACTCATTTTGATCAGCCTACAGAGGAACCTTTCGTTAAGTATGGGAACCGGTATACCGAGCATCACCGGCGCACCGATCCTAGAACTTCTGGCTCGAGATCAGTATACTTAGGTGATGCAAACCTTTATGAAACACTCACACACTAATGATACCAGCAGAGATAGCTTCGTTTTTCACCACCTCGTCTCTGGTTGAAAAACTCCTTGGAACTCCGCTCGTCAGATGCTACACCGTGACAGCCCGGCCCGGTAACGAGAGTCTGATGACAGGACCTTGAGAATAACTTTTCTCTTTTCCTTCTCATCAGCCATGTCTGCAGATTGCGCAGGCTCGGAGCTGCCGCCTATCGAAGAAAAGGGCTTAAACTTGAAGGGTGATGTATCCACTTCCGACGATGCAGACAACGAGTTCGGTGGCAAAGAGGCGCGTGAGAGGCTTGAGCGCAAGCTCTTGTGGAAGCTCGACCTCCGAATGTCCATCTTAGTCGTGATTTATGTTCTGAACTATGTGAGTTCAGTGGGTTCGCATTCAAGCATCAAACTGATGTCATAACCGCAGATCGACAGAAACAATGCTGGGTATGCGTACCACATCATTATCATCAAAGTCAGAACGTGTCCCGCTGACGTGAATCAGTGCTGCTCGGGCACGAGGGTTCACGACCGGCCTTCATCTTGTTGGTCAGCAGTTCGCAACATTGTTATCGATCCTATACGTGGGCTATATTGTCATGCAGATACCCTCGTGAGTGGTAGTGATCCTCACACAATGTGAATGCCACTGAGCATGTTCCAGAAATATGTTCCTGAACTATATCGGAAAACCCTCCCTATACTTGCCAGGCTGCATGATTGTCTGGGGCGTCATTTCCGCTCTGACTGGTGTCACTACAAAGTATGTCGACCACGCAACGTCCCAAAGGTACCACTGATCTCCGCGCACTACAGTTTTACCGGTGCTTTGCTTACACGATTTTTCCTTGGCTTCGTGGAAGCAGCGTTTTTTCCTGGCGCCCTCTTCCTAATCTCAAAGTGGTCAGTGACTTCGCTCAGGCAACTGCAGCCGGTTCACATAAACATCGATGGTAGGTACAAACGGGATGAAATAGGTCTACGTACCGCAATATTATATTTCGGGAACATCATGAGCAATGCGTTCGGGGCTTTGCTTGCTTCAGGAATCCTAGGGAGCATGAATGGTATCCTTGGCCACGCAGCTTGGAGGTGAAAACTACTTCAAGAGTATCGCGAATATTGTTCTAATTTATGACATGGTCAGGTGGCTGTTCTACATGGAAGGGGCACTGACATGTTTCGTTGCAGTCTGCGCCATATTTATTCTCCCAGATTTCCCGGATAGTACGCGGTGGCTCACAGAAGAGGAACGTCGACTCGCTTTGAGACGTATGGAGGAGGACGTTGGGGTCGGTGACCAAGGTGAAACCGAGACGGGGGGAAGAGCCCATGGATTATACCTTGCTGTGACCGATTGGAATGTCTGGTTGTTTGCTCTCGCGGCGACAGCGCAAGTAGTTGCCTTGTCTTTCAACGCCTACTTTCCAACGCTGAGCGCCACGCTTGGCTACAATCCTACGGTGACACTTCTGTTGGTTGCACCTCCATTCGTTTTTACGGTGATTGTGGCATTCTGGTTATCCAGGTAAGAATATTGATTGGGAGTGATGAGGGTCTGAAGATGACATTCTTGGATGACTAGACGTTCGGACAGAAAGCAAGAGCGGTTTTATCACATGGTCTGCTCGTACATCGTAGGGATTGTTGGCTTTATCATTGCCATCAGTACTATGAATACTGCGGCGCGCTACGTGTCACTGTGAGCTCGGATGTGTTCATTTCGGGGACACTGAGCTGAAGACGCATTGGGATAGGTTCCTCATGGCGCAATCGTATGCAGGAGCTGTGGTGATGTATGCGTGGATTAACAGTTCGTTCCCGCGTCCGCCATCGAAACGTGCAGTGTGTCTGTCGCTTATCAACGCGTTCTCGCAGCTGGGGAACATTGCAGGAGCGTGAGTTTGTCGCTGATCTTTAGAGGGACACTAAAACGATCGGTGACAGATATGTCTGGCCATCCAATTGGGGACCATCATACCGGTATTCGTATGGGATATGCATCGCTTGTTCTGGCATGTCAATCATGCTGAGCTGGGTGTTCAGGGAGCAACTGCGGGCGTTGAACAATAAGGACGACAAGGGGTTTAGGTATATACTATAGCAGTCACGTGATATAATGATACCCGTCTCCCTACGTCGTTCTCGTTCGTTCCCCATGAACTCGCTGACTCTACTTTCTCGTCAACTTGACGTCCTCGTCTTTCCCCGCACTCCCCCTTCGACACCCGTAGACCAGAAATTCCCCCACAGACCGTCAATCAAACGTCGCGGCTCAGACGCTGGCAGCTCACTCAAGCGACCTTCTCACCCAACCCGCCCACCTCGTCCAAGGCGCTCCTACTCTTCCCCGTCTGGATTCTTGCAAATTCCTTCTGTCTCAGATCCGTCCATAAGATTACAACCAACCCTCAGATTCAGGAGCACTTTCAGGCGTCTATTCTTCGTTCGCGTCTTTGCCATCGTCTGGAACACAATATGTGCTACATGGGCCTCTTGGACTCCCGGAGATCTAGACGGAAACAGGAAAAAGCTCAAGGCTGTCCAGCCTGATCATCACAACCTGCGGGACGCGAATAAAGACGATGCCCGTACAGTTCCGCCAGCGATTCATCCATCACCATCGCCACCCTCAACCCGCCCATCGCCTGTAGATGTCCCTTCCCATCTCGTATGCGAAATTCATACCAATTCAGAAATGGGTTCGCTCCCTACCCCTCCCCCATCGCCTCTTCCCGCCTCCACATCTCCAACGATATCAACACAACCTTCTCATCTGCCCCCACCAGCCGAACCTGCCAGGGAAAGCACCCCTCCTTTGCCTGCCCATAGGACACCCTTCCACCTTCCCAAGACACTCGTCCTCGATTTGGACGAGACTCTCATCCATTCAACGTCAAAACCCATCTCCCTGTCCTCTGGCGGGTTCGGTCTCCTCGGGTTTGGACGACGGAACAAGGGTCATACGGTCGAAGTCGTTCTTGGTGGTCGGAGCACGTTGTACCACGTATACAAACGTCCCTTTGTGGATTACTTTCTTCGCAAGGTAGTTGTGATCGTTCCAATGACTTCTTCCCGCGTTATTTACATTCTGTAGGTTTCTGGATGGTATACCCTGGTCGTGTTCACTGCCTCCATGCAAGAGTATGCGGATCCGGTGATTGACTGGCTAGACGCTGGGCGAGGTATCCTGGCCCGTCGTTTCTTTCGGGAGGTGTGCGGTTCCAACCATGCATCATTTCCCTCTCTAACGTCCCTTTCAGTCTTGCACGTTACTCCCGAATGGTTCATATACCAAGGATCTGTCTATTATCGAGAAAGATCTCGCACGTGTTTGCCTCGTCGATAACTCGCCGATCAGTTATCGCGTCAATGAAGGTCAGCATCGCTCAACGCAGACTCTGGGAAGTTGCTTAATTTATTATGACAGCGAATGGTATACCCATAGAGGGCTGGACTCACGATCCACACGACGAAGCTCTCCTTGATTTGCTACCAATCCTCGATTCTTTGCGCTTTACCTCTGACGTACGTAGAGTTCTGGGACTCCGTGGCTTTTCTTCATGACTGCTTGATGTCTCGCCACCCTCGCGATTATCCAACACCGCATAGCACTTTCATCATTCGCATCTTCCCTCACACATTCCCCATTGCACTCATAGTCTAGTGACCATCGTTGCATAATTTAATACTGATTATCCTGTACACTACCCACTTCGTCCCAAAGTCAGCAGTGAGCACAAAGTGCGTAACGTTATTAAATGGTGGTGATGGGATATGGGTAGTAGATGACCGAACATGCTATCCAGACACACGAGCAAAACTGCCAAGAGTATGATACAACATCACCGCAGGCATTACATCGCCAAAGAAGCCTGCAACTCTCTCAACTGCGCTTCCTCGTCGTCTTCCACCGCAACACGTTTGGCTGTCAACGTGATAAGAGTGAATGAGGGATGAAACTCTTCGCCACTTACGCGGTTCCCGTGCGCCGGAAGGAATGTGTACAGGAACATGTTCTGCGGCTGCCAGACGCTCATCTAATTGCTCTTGCTCAAGTTCAGCTAGCTCATCCTTTAATTCATCCTAAAGAATGTCATGGATGGATGTAAGACTCGTCCAACGATGGCACTTACCTCATCAAATTGGCCCACGGGTGCAGATATTGCCTCTGCGACCTCGGAGGCAATTTCGCGCTGTTCAGCAATCCTCGTCATCGTAGCATCCACTTCATTCACTCCCCTGGTGACGTCTTTCAGTTCGAGCCACAAGAAATGAGGAAACCACACCGACATGCGCCCATGAATCTGCTCCAGCACATCGGACGCCTTCTTCATGACTTGCATTGTCTCGAGATTGAGGTTCGCTGACTCTAGCGTATTGATCTGTTGCTCTAGCTGCAGACGCTGACCGTTTAACCGCTCCATCTCCGCTTCGCTCTGCTTCTTTCTGCGCAGCGCCTGAGTCGCAACTGGTCGACGCAGAGGTGACTCGAAGGGTGTAGCTTTCTATTGAGCCCATGGCGTACCTGCTTTATTCGATACAGCGTTGGCCTTTGCTTTCTTCAATTCCTCGTCTATCTTCTTCTGAAGGTGGTCTTCCTTCTTCTCTATCATCTGCAGCTGTTGCCTCATAGACACGATAGCATCACGGGCAGCCTGCTTGGAGTCCCGCCTACCGCCAAAGAAGGACATGAAGCTAGCCATCATAGTCCTCGGTGTAGATAGGAATGGAGAAAAGTTAGGGTCGATCAGAGAAAGGTTACTAGACAAGGGTTGATTCGCTGCGGTCGGACAAGTATCACTGAGCCACTGTTTCTCGAAAAGGAAATACCCCTTTGGTGCCTTCTTCGGGTCAACGAGCAACGTGAAATTATGGTATAAAAATTGCGCGTCTAGGTATGCAAAGGCGCAAACAAGCCTTTGGCGATTAAGGGCAGAAGGATGTAGGGTAGTCTACCAAAATTCGCGTTCACTCCTCCTTCTCTTCATCCACCCTGTGGAGAAGCTAATCAGCACTGGGTTGGGCTGTTCACGACGCACTTACCTGTCCTCTTCATCGCTTCGGTCATCAGATGCCCCTTGACCAGTAACGACACGATATGCAACGCGGCATATCATTCCAAACCAAACTACTTGAAGCACCTTTGCACAGAGATGAGTATGCAACAAGCAAACATGCAAGTACACTCGACCTACCTGTAGTGAAACCAGCAAAACAGAGAAAGTCTTGTGTGCGAGAGGGGAAAAATAATTGCCTCTTTCTGGGGCCCACATCTCGGGAGCAAGGCTTGTCGAGTCAATCAAAACAACTTTGATGACAATGATGAAAAGGACGTGTCGAGTGATGAACCAACAGATCAAGAAAACCGTGAACATGACATCACAAAGGGTATATAGGCCGATATATCGCAGCATCTTGGCAAGCTAGTATTCGTCGAGTGAAAATCCAAGATACCAAACCAGACGTTTAAGCAGCACTTACAGGTAAGAAAATGTCACAACAGTCCATCAAGACCATAATGACACACCCAATGCGAGTGAAGTTGTAAGCATAACTTGTAACCATGAGTATGATGGTGATGACATGATGGGCCATCATTTGGACATGATCCTTCCTCCGAGCCTCAGCATTGAGAATTAACACCTGGTGGAGATAGAAGGCGGTCTGGGTAAGATAATAAAACTTGACGGTACCAGCCAGGGGGATGTGGGGGTAATTCAACCAGGGATCTACAGGATGCAACACTCGGGTGGGAAGACTGTGGTGCACATACTAGGACAAAAATCACGTTAGGCTACATCTTGTTGATTAAAAGAATACTTACGACGCCAAAGGTGAAGTTTACGGCATAGTAGATGAAAGACCAGCCTTGCTCGGCAAACCTCAACATGCTCCTATGTATCCTGCGTGCGTCTCTTTTTGACATGGTAAGAGGTACATATTCACCGTTCTTGTGGTGAGCGATACCATTCGTGACCGATGAACCGCCGTTGGGAGTACCATTAGCCTTGATATTTTTGCGTTGCGACCTCTCCCAGTGGCGAGTGAGCTTCCACTTGGCAAATGGTTCCATGATGTAGATGCGCGTTATGTCGCGTAAAACTGCCATGAAGGCGATGCACGACACGATGAGGCAGGCGTCGAGGATGCCGGTAGTATAGTATTGGGAGTCATAGAAGGAATCAGGAACTGCTGGCGGAGCAGTGGGGTAAGACAGTGTAAAGAATGGGACGAGAAAGGATGGGAGCCATTCCGAGACCTGCGAGTTGTTCATCTGATCGCGTCGGAGCAGGTCGTCAAAAATTTCATCAACTTGGAAGAGAAGGAACGTTTGAACCTGGTTTTGCGTTTGTTTGCCTAGTTACGTGGTCGGAGTAAAACACGACCAAAACAGATCCTAGAAGTGACAAACAAGCCCAGGGAACACGAAAGGGATCCAGAAAACGGGCGAAGAGCACAACGGCGAGCACGACGAGCTCAGTTTGTTGAAAGTTTAATAATAATAGCCCTGATGGCAGATGGTTCCAAGTTGGGGCCTTCGTGGGAGTAACTTGCCGGATTGAAACTACCAAGTACCATTCCACCTGACCGGACTATAAACCGACCGACCGACTCGGACATGGCTCAGTCGCAGCCAAATCCAAATGCAACGCTCTACATCAACAATCTCAACGACAAGGTCAATACGCAAGAGTTGCGCTCGCAGCTTTATGCTCTCTTCACGACCTATGGAAAAGTAATTGATATCGTAGCTTCCAAAAACCCAAAAATGCGAGGTCAGGCATTCCTCATCTTCACCGATCTTGCTGCCGCGACAACCGCGATGAGGGCATGCGAAGGAATGGTGTTCTATGATAAGCCTATGGTCCGTTTCATTCCTTTTTGGTCGCTCGCGCTGAGATCACGCGATTCATCCAGCGGATCAGTTATGCAAAGTCAAAGTCGTACGCGACGTTTCGCCGAGAGGATCCAAACTTTGTCCCTCCCACTTCCGCACATGCTCGACCAGAAGCTGCGCAGATAGGAAGGTCTACAGTCTCTTCTGTGGATAAGAGACAGAGGGAGGGGGACTCTACGGATGATCGCCCCAGCGTGAAGCGGGAAAGAGGGGACGGTAGCGACGAGGAGGAAATGGAGATCGACGAGGATGAAGAAAATGTGCAGCATCCCAAGCCACTAGGTATGCGGGAATATCAAGAAATCGCAGCATCACTCACTTTTCCTCTTTCAAAGCGTCCATGCCTGCGCCAGTACAACAACCGTCTGCGCGTTTACTATGCACGAACTTGCCACAGGAAGTAACTGACGACGTCCTATCCGTTCTCTTCCAGCAGTGTGTAATTTTTTTACCTTTCAGTTTTCCTCTTGTTTCACGATGTCTCACAGATATCGAGGCTTCCTGTCAACACATGTAGCACAGTCACCGACACCAAACGCTACTGGTGCCAAGGTAAAAATGGCACAGGTATTCTTCGAATCCGCCGAGCTGGCGTCGACGGCGAAGGAAGCCCTGGACAACTTCACTCTCAAAAAGGGGTGGAAAATGACTGTCGTTTACTTTTGACTGGTTTGTTTCTGTAGCCATTCATGCATCAGAGTGACCTATCGTCGTGGTGCCGTGTGAGGGTCAATCCTATGTACCTGCAAAGTTTCCACACCGCGATTGTTGATCTAAGGCTGGTGTTGTTTGAGCTAGTCAAAGTCACGTTCGGGCGGCGATAACGGCACGAGTGCCAATCTCGGGAGACATCCGAGCTGACATCGCCGCATGTCACTGGCTCTAGTCCATCTTCGTCTTTCCTCATCATGTCTTCCTTCTTTGGTCTGTGAGTTATCGACTACACATCTCCCAAAGATATGAAAGCCAACACTTAGAATCGTGGCCATAGAGGAAAGACGCGAACCTTCAAACCCCGCAAAGACGTACCGGAGGGCACGAAGCAGTATCAGTTGCGCAAATATGCAGAGGCTACGCTGGTGAGGCGATACGAAATGGCTCCCCGACGACCACGCTCTGATTCTTAGCCGGCGATGCTCTATCTGAATTCAAGGGATCAGGCAACCTGAGGCTCGCTGTCCAGCTTCCAGAGGGTGAAGATTTGAATGAATGGCTGGCTGTGCATGGTGTGTCGGACTGATGCCATATGGATCATCAAACAGTCATTGCATTCGAGTACAGCTGTCGACTTTTTCAATCATCTGAATATGCTGTACGGTACGGTGACGGAGTTCTGTACGCCACAGGAGGTATGCATGGAGTCTTTGTTGGTCCTACTTGTAACTCAGTTCCATGTGTCAGTGTCCGATCATGTCCGCAGGCCCTCGGTGAGGATTTACAGCATACTCCCTGACCATCCCTAAATCATCGCTAGTTACGAGTACTTGTGGGAGGACGGCGTGAAGTACAAGAGACCTACCAAACTTCCAGCTCCAGAATACGTTGACGCTTTGATGAATTGGGCTCAAAACATTCTGGACGACGAGGGCGTTTTCCCAAACAAGATAGGTACCAGATATTCGTCTCTTGGCAATTTATGGCCCTCCAATCCCACTCTTTACCTCAGGCGTCCCGTTTCCCCGCAATTTCCGGGATACTGTCCGCACCATCGTTCGAAGGTTATTTCGCGTATATGCTCATATCTACAGCAACCATTTCGATCAGATTTGTGCCCTCGGCATTGAAGGTATATTCCAACACCTTTCGATGCATGTGTGGATATCGATCAACTTGTTTGTACTAGCGCACCTGAATACTAGCTATCGTCACTTTTTCTTGTTCATCAACGAGGTGATTTTACTCAAAGTCCCAAGTGACTCGCGCTCACCTTCTGTGCTTGTGGTACAGTTCGATCTTGTAGAGAAGAAGGAACTGGCTCCGTTGGATGAGCTCAACGATGCCATTCTGGCCGAGGACAAGACGCGATAATACCATTGCCTGCTTTCGTTTTCGTCTAGGATCTTTAATCGAACTTGTGTGGCATTTTATGATTTCTGTGAAATTCGTATCCATAGTACTACCGGTATTGCTTCCGTGTATGGTGCAGTACCGTAATACAGCTTTCCTTGCGTATGTGAAGTGCTGGGAAATTTGGGGCTACAGTAATACAAATGGAAAGTGTGAATGTTGTGCGTGGACAAGCGAAAAGGAAGGCAACACTTGGTGAAGTTTGAAGAAAGACTTGGAATTGGATGTCTGATGCTAGCTAGTCATACAAGGTGTCGTTTCTTTCATTCTTTTGATTTTGAGGAATACGGAGGGTATAACCACGGGTCAATGATCGGTCACGAGAAGTAAACGAACTATGCGGCTAAATCGTTCTCTGTGAGGTGCTGAGCGTGGAGACATAAAGAAAGAGAGGTGTGGGTAGGTTACCTTCACTGCAGACCATTGCACGATGAGAGCCCTGAGCCTTTCCTGGAGTGCCCGCCGGCAAGACTCGCAGGAGAGTTGGTCGCCCAACGGCGCAAGGGCCGATTCCATCGCACTGGCGGATAAATCTACCACGCTATGTTTCAATCCACACAGTTACTTGCTTGACAAATCCTTACCAGGCCGTGCATCCCAGGCAAGATATGCGGAAGCTAGTGCCCACGCCCTGGTCAACTTCCTCTGTTCTGCGTAATCACAAGCCGGGGTAGGGGGATGGGGTGGAGGTGGAGGCAATAGGAGGCGCTTCAACGCGTCAGCCCGCCCAAAGTGCAGAAAAAAAAGTCGCTTCAGGTACTTTGGACCAATACGTTCGGCCATTTCGTCTGTGAGCGAGGCAAGAGAAAACGAGAGCAAATATGCTGAAGTTGGGACAGCAAGCTCATACAAGTCATATGACGCAGCAAGCGCATATAGCTCCAATGGGTAGATGGGTGCAAGCGATAAAAGGAGGATGTAAAGGGGAGTGGTCGGAGCAACGTGTGTTCTGAGTGAGATCCCATATGTTGTCATAGCGTTGAGTGCGGCAGCGATTGTTTCGAATGAGGGTGAATAATGAGAACAAGACATGTCGTAGATGGCATGTAGTAGGACATTGAGAACCGTCGAGGACTCGGATACAAGAACGACGTGACCCATTGGGCCAGACTTTGCCTTTGCAGAGGACGGAAGTAAAGAGTTGAAGTTATTGTCCGATGCAGCAAGGAGGATATGATTATGGACGTAGAAGAAGACCGAGTCGGACGAAAGAAGGACGATATCAGGTGGGAGAGCATGATTCTGCGCGCCAGGAAAGAAAGTGGTCGATACCGAAACCAACGCATTTTCGTCTGCAGGGGAATCTACCGGAGAGGAGGTGAACGATCCCTGTCAGAAATGATACTCATATTCAGTAATAGTCAGAGATGAAGAACGCGTACTGGTGGAGTAGGCACCTGGATCACCGCTGCGCCTGTTGGGGGTTCTACTTTTCCGGAGACAGGTTTTTCGGGCGGAGGCAACTCGAGGTCGAATGGTTCGGAAACAAATTGAAGTACAAAGTCCCAGTCCGCGTTCTCGACAGAATCGGTCATAACGCGTGATTTTAAGTAGGAATGAAGAAGAGAATGATATAAAAATTGTAGGCTTTGAATACCCCTTGGACGTCCAGGACTAACTCGCAGGGAGATAGAGAACGGAGAGCGAAAGACAGGGGGGCAGAAGATCCAAAACACCCGGTAGGAAATAAGAAACACTCCGAGGCTCGCGGGGTTTAAATTCAAAAGCGGAGTTAAATTTATACGTACACACGGCCCAACTGGTTCCCCAAAGCACTGAAAGACGCTTTCATCCCTCGAGTTGTCGCCTTTTCCTACTTTTGATTTTGTGGATTTCCTCCCGTTGCCCGAAATTCGAGTCGTGTAGTTCCTGAACGAATTTAGCATCCAAGAGCCGCAGGAACGTAGCACAACTACCATATTCGCAAGGCGTTTGGCGGTCGAGACAGCATTCAGCTTATCTAAAACCCTGTCTTCCGGCAATGTCAAAGCAGCAAGCCTGACACCTAGACGAGACCATCAATCTTGATCATTGACGCCATGTGGTGACCTACCGATGCGATCCTCTATTCTCAAAATTCGTTGCTCGTCCTTCTCGGTGACAAAGCTGATCGCAACACCTCCCTTTCCAGCGCGAGCCGTTCGTCCAACGCGGTGAGTGTATTCTTCTGGCTCATTCGGGAGGTCCCAATTGATGACGATCGCCACATCTTGTATATCCAAGCCACGTGCACCAACGTCTGTTGAAACCAGAACCGGAACAACGGCTGAGCGGAACAAGGATAATGATGCAAGGCGTTCGCGTTGCGTCAGGCGGGAGTGGAGTGCCGTACTTCGGATGGAGAGCGTCTTGAGCAAACTCGTGAGGTAAGCGGCGGTACGAGGCTTTGTGCAGAATATTATTGTAGGAGGAGGCTGAATTATCTCATCTTCCTCCGTACTTTTTCTGGAGGATTTTGACTTGCTGGACTGTGATTTTTTAGCGTTTTTTATAGGTGCTGGGGGTGCGCCGCGGAGCCGCAAGGTATCCTCGGGGGGATTACAGAGAAGATGAAATAGATAAGTTTCTCGTACATGAGACGGAACAAGGATGTAACACTGTTTCAGGCTAGCAACCGTCTCAACTCTGGGGTGGTTGTGAGAGACGATCTATGAGTACTAGAGTATAAACTCACGATGACTCAGTACGATGAAAGAATGGTTTCGTTTTACCCGGTTTTGGAGGCATCGAAACCACAGCCTCAACAGATGGCGTGAGTGTGGCAGTGAATAGACATGTCTGTCGATCCGTGGGTAGAGTATTGAACAAATATGATAATTCAGGGGCGAATGTGGGTGTCAACAGACGATCCGCTTCGTCAAGAACCTATTCAGCCCTTTGCGTCATTATACGTGCAATGGAGGGACGAGAACTGACTAACCAAAAACTTTATTCTTGAAAGGTCCCAGTCACCGCTGCCGCTCTTAAGGTGATCCACGATACGACCAAGTGTGGCCACCACTACATGTGGACGACCGTCGAGCTCAAGAGCCTGGCTCATCATGTTCATGCCACCGACAATGACTGATGTACGAATACTTAATGGGGCACCAAGCACAGCAAATTGCTCCGATATCTGAAACGCTAGCTCACTGACAGAATGATATATTACTATCTACGCCGTATGTCAAAGGCGAGGTTCACATACCGCGTTGGGGTGAGGATTAGGGTAAATATTCCGTAAGGGTCAAGAGACAGTTTTTGGAGGATGGGGATGGCAAAGGCAATAGTTTTTCCTGAACCCGTCTTAGCATGACCGACGCAATCTCTGCCTACAGAAAACCAAGTGAATGGGACATCAATAAGACCTCTAGTCACCAGTCCGTACCAGCTAAAATGGGGGGTATACAGGCAGCTTGAACTTCAGTGGGAGTGTGGATGGACATGCGATGAAGGGCGGCTTCCAAGGCCAGTGAAATCCCCATATCATTGAAGGACTTGATCGAAGATTTTTTTGGCACGCGAGCCGGTCTTGGCACATGGGTGGAGATTGGACTGGTACGAGACAGCTTGAGACGTCCGCTGTCCTCAATGCCCCGTTCCAACTCTGAATACCCTTCTCTGTCTTCATCCAGCTGATCTTGAAAGGATCCAACATCGTCTTCGGAGTCTTCTTCTTGGTCTGTCAGGTCGTCTTCGAGGCTTGCAGAGGAAGTAGAGCCAAACTCGTCGACATGTCCAGAATCGACGGATAAAGTGGTAGAGACACGAATTCTCTTCAAGGGAGGTCCTTCCTGTAGCTTGAGGAGATCGTCCGTGGTCAATTTGTCACGTCTTTGTCTCGTCATTGATGTCGACGTTCGACGTTCTATGTCTTAGCTCGCCATCACGTCGTTGTCACAGGTCACTCCGTCACGATATTTCACTGAGTAACAGTAACATTTATTGATCCCTTCTATTCAGAAATGTCCAGGTCATCGGTATTCCAAGAATACAGAGGGACAAAAGACTGATTAAAGTGAGTGAAACTGTCCTTACTGGAATCGTTAGACAACAAAAAGCTCGCAGAATGTTCACCAGTCCCAGTGACGGTAGGGAATATATTTGACCCTCGTAGACTAGGGGAAGATTGAATAAATGGATTGCTCAGTGGCTCAAAAAGCTGTTCAAAGCTGGGGTAAGACGTGCCGAGCGCAAAGTCATCCCCATATTGTTGGATTGAGTGGTAGGATTGTCGCGAGGAACCAATCTCACTCGGAGTCTGAAATTGTTTCGAGTATCAGTCAATCGTCCCTGAAGAAGACATGCTGCCTACAATACCCGAGCCATGAATTATACCAGGCAGAACCCACTGCGTCGGTTCGGAGCCTGGCGAGTCTAGTGGATAACCAAACTTGTCTTTCCGGATTACTGGGCTATCGAAGGTAGCAGAAGGTGACTCTCGCTTGCTGGAGTGTGTGGGTGAAGAGAACGGAGACAGTAGTTCTGGAAGCGAGGATGGGGAGAGCGAGGCGGCCGTAGACAAAGGGGATTCTGAAGCAAGAGTTGGAGACACAAGAGTTGCTTGGGATACCGGCGAGGGAATGACTGAAGCATGGGGAGTGGCAAACATGCCCTGGCTGCAAGATGTTCGCGTTCGTCGTGATCTCAATCGGCTGAAAGAACGCCCGGACTTTGTGGCATCCTGACTCTTTTTATCCCTGGTCGAAGGTTTGCTTGTATTCTTGTGGAATGGTCCGGTGCGATGGAATGGGTATTTAGCGCGGTACTCTGCACGGATATCCGCCGCTTTGCTGTACCAGACTTCCTTCTCAGACTCCGGGAGCATGTTCCAGCATTGGCCAGCAATGCGGCTGAGATTCTGTTGACGCTTCTCGACTTCTGGAGGTACTGCCCCCCTTCTAAGAAAATCCGAACGATACAAGATGAATGCGTTGGGAGGTCTAGGCATACGGTTAGGTGCATCGTGCTTCTCGGAGGGTTTCTTGATAACAAAGGAGTGGCACGCGTCGGGGGACGGGATGTGGGAAGTCACGGACATGATGTAGTCAGCAAAAGCTTTGCAGTGCACTCGACTGTCTGGCGTGGAATAAGACGGAGCAGTGGCCGCTAGAATAAACTACTTGGAAGTATTCAGCGTCCTGGAAGTAAAATTCTTCAGGAGGACACAAGTCAGTGGTCGTCCATGTACCTGAAGATGGGGAACAGACTGACAGATGTCACTCTCAGAGTGAAAGAGTCGAGTCGTAAGCGGCCAGGCAGACGATGCGACGGGGTGGAAAGAATGGGCTCAGATGTAGTCGGCGAACATTTTATATGCGCTGGAAATCATGATGGCAAAATGTGACACCTGAAAGACATTACGATGAAAGACTCGTTGCACAAAGTAGTAGACAGGGACTGGCACGATGCACCCCACATGTAGATTGCATCCTCGTCCGAAAGGTGTGGCTCACGTGACCGGGACAGAGCAAGCTCGGAAGGTTGCGGCGGCACGTTGCAGATTGGAGATCTGGTGTTCCGTGTTCCACGCTCGGGAATGAATAAAGGGTGAGTGCCTCTCAGAAAATGGGTTGTGAGAAGGCTTGTTCTACTGAACCTACCATGTCTCCTTACATCGCGGGATGTGATGCGGGCATAACGAGTCCCGATAGATGCCATTGCCATCAGCTATTAAGTCCAGTAAGTGTTGGCGCAGAAAAGGTAAAAATCAAACGTGCTGGCTCCTCGATCACAAAGAACACGAAGTAATGGATCTGGCAAGTTTTCAAATCATGGAGGATGTCAAGCGGTTCTGTTGGGACTCGACGCAGGTCGCGTAAGTGGCGGTCCACATTTCTAAAATGTCCATCTTCTAGCAATGGGCCTTAATATATATATGTAAGTATATTTTAGTGGAAATCTAGTGCTGATAGAGGATGAGGAGGATGAACGAGAGATGATAAGAAACAGGACAACGTACTGAACATCTACAGGGAATTTGGCGATATCCAATATGTTTCGCTGGCCGCTTTGTTCACTCGATTCATGATCGCCAGGCCCTCGTTCTCCTCTGGAATCTCCTCTATGAGAATGAGGTCAACGCCTTCCTGCTCGAGCGTCAACAATCCGTCAAAAAGATGTTGGGCAATGGCTGTCAAGTCTGATAGGGATCCCAGAGGATAGCGATGCCACTGAATTACTGAATCTTCAAGGAGTGTCTTGGCTAGAACCGACTCTGATGGAGCCAACAGCCCCACTTTCGGAGAGGATCCTGCGATCGTGGAACTCTTGAAGGACGAAAGTAAAGCAGACGGAGAGATGGAATCCGCTCCAACAGGCGGGCGAGAGGTTGCCCGTAACAGCATCACGGGAACGGTAGGTGAATAGTGACGATACTTCATGCCTGGTGTGGTGGGGGCTTGCTCGATGGTGTCGTCTACAAAGTCCCGACGATGAACAAGGACTCTTGGAATCGGACGGTCGGAGTGAGCAAGCTTGAGTACCTTTTCTATTTGCTCTACTGTTATGCCACCTGGTCTGAGAATGCGAATGTCGCCATCGTGGTGCAAGCCATCGAGGACGGTGCTCTCGAGACCGACATTGCAAGGGCCGCCATCTAGGATAAGAACGATCTTGCCGTTGAGATCACGAAAGACATGTTCGGCGCGAGTGGGGCTTGGTTTACCTGAGGTGTTGGCACTTGGAGCAGCGAGGGGGGCGTTTGAAACGGCGATGAGGGCGCGGGCGACGGGGTGGGAAGGCATCCTGACAGCGACAGTGGGGTGATTTGCGGTGATGATGGAGGGTATCTTGGTGGTGTCGGTTGGAAAGAGGAGGGTGAGTGGTCCAGGCCAGAAAGCGTCGATTAAAGCCTGATATGAGGGAGGAATGATGAAGTTGGGAGGTAGAAGGGCGTGAAGCATGGATTGTGAGGAGACATGGACGATGAGGGGGTTGTCGGGGGGACGGCCCTTGGTGGAGAATATGCGAGAGGCTGCTTGGGCGTCGAGTGCAAGGGCGGCGAGACCGTATACGGTTTCGGTTGGGAATGCGACTGGCTGTAGGTCGTGAAGATGGCGAGAAGCGATGCGGAGAGAAGCGAGGGTGTGCTGAGAGGATATGCGGGGACGACCATCGTGGTCAAAGGAAATGGAGGATGAATCGCATTTCAAGACCTGGGTAGACAAGGAGGAGGAGGAGGAGGAGGAGGAGGACATGATCACGGTACTACAGCGACGACGGAGACAAGTCAACATGATTCTAGTCTACCTTGGGCATGTTCAGTCCCACCCTCCGTGCAGTCGCCTCTACTCTCTCCTCCGACGTCAGGTCAACGAGCGGGTTGTATCTATCTAGCAGTGTCTGCACAAAACGTTGGCGGACTGCGGACGACGTTGACGACGACGCGTACCTTGTACTCGTGCTGCGAGCGCATAAAAGTCACAATGTCCTCCACGTCACGTCGAAGGGCCTCGGGCTCGCTGGATTGAGCGTGTCGCTCGAACAGACTTCGGAGGTTGGCCGAGATGACCTTGTTCCGTTGCGCCGGGGGCGAGATGCTCTAGAAAACAACTGCAGTCAGACCAGGCTGTACACGCAACTCGCTTCAAGGTTTGTTCACCGCTCTGGCAACCTGTCTGACCACGTCGCGATATAGACGAGCCGTAGTAGCCATGTCAAAGCTATCAAAGCGGACGGATTGTCGTGGGATCGCAACACTATAGAGGTGACAACTCCACAACTGTCCACCTTTGAAATTTCATCCATTGTTCCTCCATCATGTCCAAAGCACCATCGTTGTTGGCTCCGTCCCGAATACTTCAAAAGGACCCCTTCTCATGATCCCAAACCGCACTTCGTCACGTATGCCCAAGTTCCGCGTTCCAAGCCCCTCTCCAGTTTCCACCGCATCCCCGCGGAACACATCTACACAGGTAGGTCATGTCAACGCTGACCGGGCTGGTAAACTGATATGACGGACGTAGGCTAAAAAGACGCGTGCAACATCGCGCCATACACGCGCTCACAAGCTAGACAAGGCAAAGGCCGCTGTCAAGGATGCCGCAAAACGCGCTCAAAAGACCAAGCGGTTGATTGAACCCTGCATCGCCTATGTAGGGAACGTAAGTTTCTGTGATACCTAACAGGTCGATCTCGCTGAACGACAAATCGTAAAGCTCGGCCGCGACGTGGACGAAAAGACGTTGGTAGAGCATTTCAGCCAGTTTGGCAAGATAATATCTGCGAGAATTCACTGTTGTGGTGGGGTAGCCATGACGGTGAAACCTCCCCCTGTCAGCTATCACCAGAACATGAGGGTTCGCCAGTACGCCATCCTGGTTTTCGAATCGAAATCAGCGAGGCACAGGGCCTGCAAGCAAGACAACACGCTGAACGGACGCGACCTCGTCGTGAGTTGGCTGTCTCCCAACCGTCCCAGGACATACAACAATGTTTGCTCAGGTTTCCGTGACCATCTCTGATCTCCCCGAAGTCCGGGAAAAGATTACCAAGCGTCTGGAGGACTACCGTGCAAGGCTGGAGCCAGCGGACGTGGGTCGGGCTCAGCGGAGCGCGCTCAAGTAAGATATTTCGCGCGTATGTCGGGCAATACTGACAGAGGGTGGCAGGTCACTCAAGATGGAGCCCACTGTACTGCTGGACGAGCGACACGAGACGGAGCGGAAGAAGAAGCGAAAACGGTTCCAAGTGATGGGAGTGAGTCTGTTTGAGGGGATCATGTGATCGATAAGTAGTAGAGATAAATGTATTTTTCCGCCACATTTCGCACCGTTAACGAGCTCACTAAAAGTTTGGCGCTTTTTTCAAAGTTCGAGTTGTCCTCTCTGAACGTATGGACCGAGTTGCTTGAACTTTTTCTTCAACGTTCGTCGTGCAGGTGAGATTGGGCAGGTCGTCCGTTCACTCGACTCGACTAGTAACACCCGATCCGACCACCACCACTTTGCATTTTCATGGCTAAAACCGCAGCGCTCAACCCTGCATCGACGCCTTTCTTTCCCGGCAGCATGCGTGTCGCCGACGACCCCAATGGTTTCGCTCTCCCAACCCTCAGGGAGCACGATCGTCGGGTCTCCCTATCCACCTCCCCACAGGATACCGGAAACCACAACCCCCATTCCGGCACCCCCTTTGACCCGTCCCCAACACTTTCCGATGTCCCATCAGCCACACATCTCGACCCGGACAGACAATTCAATCTTGCTCGCACTCGCGAGATGAGCGTCATTGGCACCCTAGAGTCATTGCCAGAAGCGGACGATACACTCGGATCAGCACTCACTAGCACTACGGACGAGGGAGCTCAGGCACACGCAGATTCCCCGATTTTCTCACCACACACTCAGCATTCTAGGGGCAACCCCAACACACCTCCGGTCAATATCATGAACACATCCTCTTGCTCGTCCTCTTCCTTCAATACAAATCCTCCATTCGTTTCTTCCTCTCCAGTCTCTTCCTTAGATTCCGGCAGTCAATTCGCTTCCGCTGTAGACTCGTCGCAGAACTTGGACCCTCAGCTCAAGACTTCGCCTCTCATTCAAGACATCATCGAGCGTCTCTTGCGTTGCGAGTTCACCGCACAGCAAGTTCAACGCGAACTCCGTGATGTCCACCGCAAAGTGGACTTCCTCCTCGAACGTTCGTTCAACAACGCCCCCCAAGCAAACACTTCACAGCCAGAATTCAAGGATCCCTTTGCGCCCACCGGTGGGCAGTCCGCCCCTTCTTTGACCATCCCAAGAGCATCTTTCAGCGCCGCCATCGCACCGAATCAATCTCCACCCCCCGATGACATATCCCAGATATCACAGCGCTTAAGTACCTTGACCACATCCGTCGGTCAGCTCCTCGCGCTGCAGACGCAACAGCACCTCCAGGGATCTCCTCTCGGTCGAACAACCCCTCACACTCCGGACCTTCCCCCAAACCAACCGTTTCCTCCCAACGTTAGCCCAAACCCCGCCTTATTTGGTCACGGGCTACCTACTCGGCCCGAACTGAGGGCCCCACCTCGTGCCCCGAACCCTCCAGCCCGAACTTGGTCTGCTGGAAACCTCGATCTGCCACATAGGGTCGACAACGTTCCAACCCTCGGACGCACTGACCCGATACTTAATAAACGGCGATCCGTCACCGGAGGGCTGTTGCGCAGGGAGTCAGTTGGTGTGAGGATGCCATTTCCGATATCGAACACATTGATCATGACCTCGTGAATGACAGATCATCGACGGACAAGGCAATGACTGGTCAGGAAACTCTCTCCGTGACAATGGTCCCGTAGTCTCTAAATGGGAGCAGTTGAGCCTCGCTCCTGATTTACTTCGCTCCTTGAGCAAATTCGGGTGATTCAGTTCCTCACACAATCATCAATCACCACTGATGTAGTCAATTATTAGTGTTGGCCCGCCCAATAAAATTCAGCAGCGTGCTCTGCCATTCCTTCTTAGAGGTTCCGACATTATCGCACAAGCTCCTCCGACTCAAGAACGCATTGCTGCCTACGTCATCCCTGCTATCCAGGTTGCTGTGGTCAATATAACAGGGAGGCCTCCCAACAGGGGCCCGCTAGCCGTGATGATTTCCACTACAGTAGACCAGGCAACACAAGCGCAGCGCATGATTCGAGATTTGGGAGGCCCCATTGGCATCCGATCCGCACTGGGGGTGGGCATGTCGACGAACACGAATGACCTTACACAGGAGCTGCGCCTTCTTCAACAGAACATGCCACACATTATCTGCGGGACGCCACAGAAACTCCATGCATTATTTACTTCCCCAGGCGGTCTTAATGGTTCGGAGGTCCGCTTCTTGGTACTCGACGAAGTCGACCAGTTAATCGCTCGAAATCTGCATGAATACGTCTTCAATATCGTCAAACTACTACCTCCCCCTAGATCTCGTCCTACCGGTTCCAGCACTCCAATACCCAATTCCAATAGTTCGAGTCAATCACCATTCGCCTCATTTGACACCAACAACCCTTTGGCAAACTCTGTGCGAAGATATTCCACCATCCCTCCATCACCCCCTAGCGATTTTGGAGGCAACTCGTCGGTAATCGAACGTCAAACGGCTCTATTCTCAAATACAGTACCCCAGGATGTTCTGAACCTGGCGACCGCCATCCAGCTCAAGGAACCCGTCAGGGTCTTAGTACGCCGCGATGGAAACGTCACAAGTACCGAGACGAATCAAGGTTCCCGGGGTTTGCGACAGTTTTATTTATACCTCGCTTTTACGGCCGGAGGTCGCGCAGATCCCACGAATGTTGGCGCACCGGGTAACGGCCACGGCATCATTGGCTCAGGTAGAGGGGCTTCAAGCGTGGAAACTGCCCAGGCTCGAGAGTGGAAATTGGATGCATTGGCCGACATCTTTGACGACGTCGAAGTTGGCCAAGCGATCGTCCATGTCGGCGGCATGAATGCCCTGGATTCCGTCGTATACAAACTGGCAAGTCGCGGATTGGAAGCGGTCCCGCTTGTAAGTTCAAACAATCTGGTTCCACAACCGAGTTGACATATTTCTTAGCACGGAGAAATGAATGCTGGAACCAAGTTGGCAGCACTCAACAAGTTCAGAAGCTCCGCCTCGGTCATGATGAGACAACAAGTGACCAAGGTTTTGGTTGTCAATGACGTTCAAGTCAAGATCCCGGAAATATCGCACGTGCCTCTGATAATCAACTATGGTATATCTGGTAGTCGTTGATTCCTTCCTTGGCGCTAAAAATGACGTCGCAGATCTACCCAAGGCAGTGGAGGAATATGCTCATCGGTAAGCACCCCCATATCTTTGCTCTCGTTCCTTCACGTCAACGTTTCCTAGTGTCGCCCCGGCCATCGCGTCAAGTTACGCACGCGCAGGTGTTGTCATTAATTTCGTGACTGCAACGGGCGGAGACGTTGAAATGCTGCGCTCTATTGAATGCTTCTACAAGTAAGGCTTCCAGTCTATTGGAAGAATCTAGCTCACCCTACATCTCGCAGGATAAAATGCGTACGTACTTCTCTACAGTGGTGTTCAAGTCAAAGATTGACCAGTATTGGCAGCCTGAAGTTCCAATGAGTCTTCGCGATATTGTTTAAATTTCACGTTCTTCCATGTGTATCCCTACGTGCACGGCCCTCTTTGCTCAAGTTACCGGCCGTCTTGCTTATTCCCATCATCGCAGTTACTATATCAACACATACAGGCAACCTTTCCGCCCCCGATCCTTTCTATCTATACCCGTATATCCGGCACCCATACGAACGAAACTGTTTCCGTACTGTTCTCGACTGCTCTTATCGCCTGACCTTTCTCAATCCTTACCAATGTATAGCAGACGTTTCTTTCACCATGACTACGTTTCCTTGCGTATACTGTGTTGCATGATCTTTCCTCTATTTTCTCGCGGATACATACTTTATACATCCATTTGGACCTGGACCAACAATATCTTGAGCGTACCGTCCTCGCTGCATGACGCGAGATATCTTTCCGTCGATTCGTCAGCAGAGTGCCATGCCAGCCTGTGAATCTGATCAACATGGGCGAGACTGCAATCAAAAGTCGAGTCAGGAACAACAGGTGAAAGACGCAAGGGGAATCATACCCGACAGGAATTGTACCTAGAACGTCCCATTTACCTGGGGCAACCACGAGATTACAATAGATGTTTATCTCCCCCGTTTCGAGACCAACAGCGAGCAACCGTCTGATATGATCAGATCCATTATCCAAGGACAACATACGACCTCACCTCGTGGCGTCCAAGGAACAAAAGGCAACCGCGGTCGCTGCCTCTGAAAATTTCAACGTGGCGAGCGTCGGCCAGCGATCCGAGCTAGCTCTCGCGGACCAAAGTTTGACCTGTCTCTCTCGTGAGCGAGTGCCACGATTGGTCACCCGGGACGACGTACCGTCTTGTCGCGTGAGGCGGTGGCGAATAGATCGCCTTCGGGACTCCATGCACAGTCCCAGATGATTCGTGCGTGGGACTTGTCTGTGGCGACCGGGAAATATCCTGCAGAGGTCGATCGTGACGAGAATTCGGCCGTTCGAGGGGGGTCACGCACCGTCGGTTTGCCTCTCGAACGCATGCCACGTGCGATCACGACCGACGGTGACAATGTATCGGTCGTCTGGGCTGAAGGCGATACGCGTGACCGTGAGCGAGTGTCCTTCCAACGGCAAACCAAATGGTTTGTATGTCGACGTCGAATACACACGAACCACGGCGTGTTGTGCAGAGGTAGCCTTGCAAGCGGTCGCCAATAAATCATGAGAGTTGGATGACGCAATGGTGATGGACTGATCGACAAGGGTATTTAATGTCACAACTTCGAAGAGGGATATCCATCCTCACCTCATAACCATGGCCAAAGACCTTCTCGAATTCTGGCCAAAGCGTTGTGGCCGCGAGTTCGCCTTCAAATGGGCGCTTATCTGGCCGGGATGAATCTAGTCGAGCCGGTGCTGCGAAGACAGGATGTCAATTCAATGCAGATTGACTCGTAGTAAAGAGTCAGACCCTCGCTAACTGCCTTGTTCGAAAGCCCCAATGGAGGAACGTGCGCTGCAATGGGTCGCTCTCCCTAACAAGTACCATCAGCATCCTCGCAACCTAGAAAATGCTGGAATCATCACGGTGCTCTCCGCTACACCACGGACGTTCAGCTCCCTGAGAGTCTCCACGAAGGTTCGAGGGGCCTCGAATATGCGTGCAACTTTCTCGTCTGCGACACTTGCAAACGTCCATGGACCAAGCCACGTTGCACCTACAAGGTCGTATCCGTGTACTTGAGGACGCGCCAATTCATGCCACGCTCTCGATGAATATGAAGTGGAAGAGGAAGCGACACCATGAATACGTGTCGTCTGATCCAATCTAACCCACTTAGCAAGATGTCCAGATGAAGCTGGGAATCCAACTTACCCAACCGAGATCATGTATTCGCCGGCAGGACTCCATTCGAGGTCCTTTACAGGTCCACTGTGTCCACTAATGGCACCGATTTCTCTCCACTGCGCAGTGGCTGCGTCGCCTCCTGCCGGTTGCGCAGATCGCCAGCGTCGCCAACCCCCGTTCCAGCCCCATCCGATAACCTCATCGCCTCGGGTTGTTCTCGTCCAAAGACCTCCGACAAAGCCCCCAAGTCGCTGTCCGCCAACATCGCCGAACCGTTGCTGGTTGATCCATATTGATCCGGCTGTCGCATCGCGATCCAATGTAGAAGGCAATATTTGACTTGGAGACCACAGAATCAAAGAAGAGTCTGTCGAACTAGACAAAAGAGTTTGCGGTGAAGCAGAGGGTGCCCATGACAAGGACGTCACGCCTGCTTCGTGTCCGATGAGCAGCGCATCAAATGTTACGGCGTATTGTTGAACTCTTTTTCAATCCTTGGTCACACAATCTAGCAAGGTAGGAAGGGAAACACGCACCCGAGGTCATTGGATTTGATTGTTATGATATGACGTTTGAGCGAGATCTGTCTTCCACCTTCCTCGCCCTCGGTAGGATCGGAGAGCGACGCTTCAAAGGCGTCCAGAAAATCATCACTGAGTATACTTCCGTTCTCGCCACTATGAGATTTTTCCACCTTGGGACTCTCCGTAGCGGCGATATTCCATAGCCTGATGGTCGCGTCCTGAGAACCGGAAGCAAGGACGAGTTGATCATCGGCAGGGCAACCAGCAGATGATCCCGACACACAGAAGGCCAATGCACGTACCCAGTCTTCGTGGCCAGGGAGGGTCACGGAACGCACAAACTATGGCCAAAATGAAAACAATTGGATCGACGATAAGAGATGAAGACCTACCTTGCTGTCGGAACGTGTCCAGATATGCACGTTTCTGTCGGTCCCGGAGATGGCAAGGATAGTGGCTATCGAGAAGTAAATCTCTCGAGTACCTTTTTGGGATCCTGGAACAACACCAACCTGAGGAACGCGGAAGCGTCGTGACCGCTAATGACAGTGGGTACCTTCCTTGGAGGGAGATGACCTGAGCCAACTCGACCTTGACTATGAGCGAATCATGTTGGAATCCTCGCGGGGAGAAAAGGAACGCGTCTACATACGATTGTATTGATCGTCCACGATAGACCATATCTTGACGGAAGAATCAGAGCTACCAGTGACTAGGAGGCGTCCCAACGCCGAGAGGGCAGAGATTGGTTGTGAATGCGCATGTACGGTGGTCGTATTGCTCCACTGCGTCGACTGCATCGTCAGACATATTATTGACCGACAGTATGAACATACATTGACCGCCTTTTGCCAAAAGCGGATCTGACCTTTGTCGTCTGCACTCGCGAGGATGTCGTTGCGAAGGAATCGCACGCAGGTGACCAAGCCGTCGTGACCTGCCAGGGTTTCGTAGACACCCATGTCACTTTGATCCTAGAAGACCTCAGCAGCTGAAGCAAAAGTGTAGAGGAGGTGAACTCGCGTCGACATTCCAGAATGCTACGAGACGACCTGTACCAAACGCTACCAGGACGTGGTCTGGCGATGAATGGGCTGCATGGCTGAAGCGGTTGACAGACGCGGCGATGTACGCGGTTGAAATCTGAGCCATACTTGAGCCGAGTCTTGGTACTACTTGGACATCCAAGTCAATCTTATCAGTCACGTGCTTCCATTCTGTTTCACATCCTACTAGTACACGATGATTGTCTACCTCCTTCGAGTCAGGGAACCTGAAGCCCGGCCTTGACAGGCTCCCTAGCGAGAATGCGCTCTACCCAGGCCTAGTAGCGGTGAGGATCAGGCATGACCCGCGAGTCTGGAGGGACGCTTACCTTGGTGTTGGGGTAGGCATCAAGTGTCTCAATTCCTGCCCCAGCGTGGAGGCGGACCCTGATGGGAACGCATGAGACAATATGCCGTCAAGGAGGGACGGATAGCGTACCAGGGAATGACATTGATGTCTGCAACACTCAGCTTTCCCCTTCCAGGGCCAGCGAGGTAGTCGCGATCCTGGAGACGGATGTTGAGTACGTTGTAGAGACGGGCGGTCTCGTCGGAGTAGCCTGGGAACTTGTCAGCACAGCTGGGGTCCAGGTGATGATAGACGCACGCTTTTTGCCGTACGGGATGTCTACTGGGGCATACTTTCTAAAGTGGTGTGCTGATGGCAGATGAGTAAGCGAGATCAGAGCGGAGAATAGGCGACGCACCCTGGCCTTGCATGGGACCGACTCCGCCGTGCTACGGGATGGGCTTGGCGGGAGGGATTCAGGGTAGCGTAAAGTTACTCACGGCAAAGAAGATCCACTGAAGCATGACGCTCTCGTCCTTGCTTCCTGCAGGGAAGGTGAAGACACCGTTGGTGTCGTACTTGCGGACGAGATAGAGGAGGATGGCGGCTGTTTCGAAGACGACAAAGTTGTCATTGTCGCGGTCGACGAGGACGGGGATGCGACCGTTGGGGTTGAGTTTGATGAACCAGGGTTCCTTCTGACGGTTGGTGGAGATGTCGATCTTTTCGACCCTGAGGGGTGTCTCGGTCTCAGGGGGAGGGTTGATGCTGGATGCAAGACTCACTCGTAATCTACGACGTTGCCATAGATGGCTTTGAGCTCTTCGAGCATGACGGACACCTTGTGTCCATTGGGGGTGGGCGCGGTATAGAGCAAGAGGGGGGACATGATGATGATGATGATGATGGATGAAGGAGGATACTTATATTTAAGTCATTGCTTGCTAATGTCCACTCTTCTTTTCCCCATCCATCCCGACCGTGTTCCCTCTCATCCTCTTCCGCATGTCCAGCTAGTATTAATAAGTAGTTCAGGCTCATTTTCTCGTCTGAGTCGCCACTGGCAAAGTGCACTCACCATGTTGCGCTTGCACTCGTACGTAGCCTTGCGCAGGTTCTGGCACGGCTCGGGGAGTTGGTCCGTGTGGTGCTTGAGACATTCAGATGGCAGTCGACCGTCTTTTTGAACGCAGTCAGACGCGAGGAGGCACGCTTTCAATGCTCCGAGCAACGCTGAGCACGACGACGCCATGGTTGTTGGTGTGAAATGAAATGAAAAATTCCCATGCCCATCGCTCCCATCCCTCACCGCGCCCTGCTCGCCGTCTCTGGCAGCGATGCGCCCCAATTCCTCAACGGCTTGCTCGCAAACAGCGTTCGCCGCTACCCGTCCTACAGCGCGCTCCTCCACGCCCAGGGCCGCGTCCTCCACGACGTCTTCCTCTTCACCTCCCCTGGGTCCCCTTCTCCCACCTACCTCATCGACCACGACCCCTCCCCATCCGATTCTCCCCCTCTCATCTCTCTTCTGAAACGCTTCGTCCTTCGCAGCAAGGTCCGCATTCGCGACGTCACACAAGAATGGGACGTGTGGGCTGCGTGGGCCGAGCATTCCCCAATCCAACACAGATCGTGGCACTGGGCAGCCAGCGGCGCCGTCGAGCCTGTCTGGCGTGACGCTTCCGATCCCCCGTGGGGCACAGAACACGGCGTGATCCTCGACCGTCGTGCACCCGGCATGGGACGCAGACTGCTCGTGCCCAAAGGCGACACACGTCCGTAGCCTTCCTCGACGCCCTGTTTCTCTGCTCACACTGTCGTCGCCGCACAGCACAGGAAGCCTCGACCCACGATGTCTTGCCGTCGGACGCATACCTCTTACACCGCATCATGCACGGCGTGCCCGAAGGTTCTGCCGACATCCAACCCCTCCATGCGTTTCCCATCGAGTCGAACCTCGACGTCATGGGCGGACGTGCGTGACTTGTTCTCCATCTCGCATGGACGCTGATTCACCACCCGGTCCTCGCAGTCGACTTTCGCAAGGGGTGTTATGTGGGACAAGAACTCACAGTACGAACCTATCATACCGGCGTCATACGCAAACGCATTCTTCCCGTCGCGTTGTCCACGACGTCGCCGAGCACGAATCCATCGTTACACATTGCCATCAAACCCACAGCAATCCCCTCACCCAACGCCGAGTCCACCCGGACGCCCCGCCTTCGTGGCACCTCCACCCTCCTCACTTCGATTGCCACCCGCCCAGGTACCGCGGTCGGCCTCGCTCTCCTCCGGCTAGAACACTTTCGTCCAGACATTGCCTTGTACACAGACGAAACCGGCGGTGCAAAGTGGAAAGTGGAGCCTTGGTGGCCCGACTGGTGGCCCAAGCAGGCTTTGGGCGAAAATACGCTAGATAGTATAGACTGAGTCGCGCTGTATACTAGGATGCCACGTCCGAGTGCTCGACGACGACATATGCAAGGATGTACTTGCCGTCGTGACTGACGGAGACGTGTAGACGTTTGTTGTGGTGCAAAGCCAGCGTCGGTTTGCACCCCGTCTGAGGATCAAACGGGGCGTATGTGAGCTCTTTCCAGGTCGGTTTGACTGGATACAACGCCTTGTAGGCCGCCTCTTTCACCGCCCACCTGCGACCATTCAAAACGTCTGAAGCGGTGAGGCGAGTGAGCACATACCGCACACCCAGAAATCGCGTCGCAGCTTGCTCGTCCGACCAGAGTCGATCAAAAACGCGTCGTTCAGGCGGACTGAGAATGCGCGAGGCTATTCTGTCTGCCCCCCTTCGCTGGACCAGTGCGGCCATGCGCGGGACGTGCAAGAGGTCGACGCCGATCCCGTGTATGGTCATGAAAGAGTGTGTATTACAGCTCCGCAAAGAAACACTACTGGAATAGACCTTATTTTTTATTTTTTTTGCAATCACTCCATATCCGCGAAATCACCCTCGTCCAGGTCGCGTGGCTGAAGCGCGTCAAGTCAGTGCTCGGCTTCTCGCTACTCGTTAGACAAGCGTACCTCTTTTGGTTCCTCATCTTCACCGTACTGCATCGTAAAATCGATATGACTGACGACAACTTCAATGGATTCGGTCGAAGACAGGTCGAGAGGCAAGAAAGAAACGAGAGGGTGGTCCTCGATCTGACCAGCGGTCAACACCACACGCACGGAATAACAGGCGCTCGTACCAGCTGGACGATTGCCCTGTTCAGCTCATGAAACCGACTGTTCTCTCTTTCCGCCACCTTGTCGTGTCCATCTCGTGCGTTCGCAAGCAAGAGTGGATCGGGATCGAGATATCGTGCAATGTCTCGACGTGCACGTTTACCGTTTCGCGGCTGAGCATCGTCCGAGGATGACACGAGATCCATTTTTGACATGATGTTGATCCACGGGAGCTCCAGATTGACCATGGCAGACATGGCAGAAAGGACACCGCTGGCAAATGCGGTCAGATTGGCCAACGCGGGTGAGGCATCGAGTACCTAAAGAATTTGTAGCGATCTTCCATGAATTGAGACTCGAGAAGGTACACGGCACAGGTCCTTATGCCCATCCGCTGCAAGGTGCGAGCAAGAGAGGGGAGGAACGGGTGATGGGTGTATAGCTCGATTTGGCCTGGGGTGCATGAGCCATGTCGCAATACAGGACGAGGGAAAGTACGGACCAGGGCAATCGATGATGAGATAGTCGTCATCAAACCCCCCCAGTTCTTCCTCGAGCCAGTCTGTGTTCTCCAAGAGATATCTGTTGGCAACATGCCGAGCAGACACCGGCGAGGGCCTACTCACTCACTCGAAACAATATATGAGGCCACCGTTTGGGCCCATTCCCATCTCGGACATGACGTCTTCGAGCGTGACAAGTTCCCTGATGTCTACGGCAGGCTCGTACTCGAAAGCGTCGCCTGTTGCGGCGGGGTCGAGGTTGACGATGTGGGGGGTGCGCTTCGAGAGACGGAGATGGGTAGCGAAGGATGTGCAAAAGGTCGACTTTCCAGCGCCAGCTGGGCCAGTGACGAAGACAGCGTAACGCATCGAGGAGGAGGGGGGGGGAAGATAAGATGCTATTCCAACTCCGAACGAGGTCGCGACTATCATTCGTACCATGTCGAGACCGCCTCTCTTCCCACAACAATCTGCGTCTGGTATCGCCGTAGACCCACGCACACTCGAACGGGTCATCCCAGAGTCGAAGCGACCGGATGGATCGTGCGTAGCGAGCTCGCAACACGCGAGTGAAGCTTGTTCGCTCATGTCGCATGCAGGGTTCGCAGACAAATCAAAATTCGGCCGGGGTTCACACCTCAGGAGGACGTTTCGCGGTTCCGTGGTACGCGTCAACAGGCCATGGATGCCGCTGCGCTCCCCAAAGGGCACATCCCGGGCTGGGTAGCACCGTCGAGCGAATTGCAACAGAAAGCAAAAGGCGCGCCTCCGAACAAGAACGCGAGGAAGCGTGCGAACCAAAGGGCAAGAAAGGCAGCGGAAAAGGAGGAAGCGGTCAAGGACAGCTGGGAGGACGAGGAAGACGTGGAGAGCGAACCGGCGACAACTGGATCCAAGCCGGACGGTGGATCAAGCAAAAAGGGCGCAGACGGGCCAACAGGGGAGCACACACAAGACGAGGCAGAGATCACGGAAAAGCTCTCGAAACTCGATGTCAAGTGAATATGTATGAATAATTGAGGTGGGAGATTACACGAATGTAGTGTACTAGGAATGGGATGTCTCGTCATCGCCTGCTTCTGCGCCGTGGATCTGCGGTGGGGGTGGGTGTCGAGAGGGAGTGCTTTGTCTGTTGAACTGATACAGTTCCATGGAGAGGATGATGAGAAGAAGAAAGGCGGAGAGTGCGGCTGGGTAAAGCGAGATGAAAGAGGTGAAAGCAGAGAATAGAGGGCGATAATCACCGACTGCCTTGCGCATATTGTCCCACTTTACTTCTTCCATGCTGGCGCGGAGGTCACCGAGCTCGACGATGGCCTTGTTCAAGACTTCCTGCATGCAAGGCATGCCGGTGAGTTCTGGACGAGATCTGTAGTGCAGGACGGACCTCGATGGCGATGCTCTGCTGCTTCACGTCCGACTTGCTTTCGTTCTTACGGGTATCGAGTTCCATCTGGATCCTGCAGCACGGGTTGGACGGGGACGAGAAAAGACGGGGTAGGACATACTCGTGCTTGAGGTTTCCAAGGTCTTCCTTCATCTTTACGTCGAGTCTGTCTACTTCCCTGCGGAGTGCGGCGATGGCTGCACGCATTGCTGCGCTTTCGTTTCTGGAATGAGCGCTCTGCTCTGCTCTCATTTTGGAGAGTGCTGCACGGAAGAGGTATGCTTGCTAGTCTGGATTGGTGACGGGGATGATAGTGGGGAGGGGTGCACGCACGTTGTCGAGGTCTTTTGCGGTGAGGCCGTCGCGCTTCACTCGTCCGATCCGGTCGACGAGGAGTGCACGGGTTGCGCGCATGAGGCTGCGCGCTGTCTGTGTCGGGAACGAGTGTTCGAGGGCGCGAAAGAAGGCATGTGTATGGAACGGAGGCGCTGTGTAGGGCGGGGGTGAGCGGGATGGGACGGGGGGACCAGACTTGTGACGGACGAGGATGCGTGACCAGCTCATGAAGAGAAACCCACATCCGAATTCCGTTCCGAGCCATACTTATACCCCCACTTGTTCGGATGAGTGACCCAACCATGGCTTATCCGTTCCCCTCACCCTCACCCAGCTCACAGTCCCACTACCTCACAGTGCACTCGCCACGACCACGCTCGAGGAGCACAAGCAGGCATGAGCATCACCGCTCTCGCAGTCATTCTGGTCACCACGGCCACGGCCACGACCACTCGGTAGTATATCCCCCATCAAACGTGGCCTACACCACTCACTCTGTTCGTCCCGTCCATCGTTTCATCGTTGACTTTTTCTCATCTTGTCTAGGACTATCACCATTATCATAACCCTTCTCACCACTCGGCGTACTACCCAACCTCGCACTCTACCCACCATCTCCCCCACTATTCCCATTCTGCCCACTCCCACTCGGGCCACTCGGGCCACTCGCACCATCCTCATTCTCATTCCCAATCGCACTCGCACTCGCACTCGCATGCATATGCCACTCCCCACCACCATCCACGCGAGCGCACACCGTCGATCAGCGATCGCATCCGCAACTTCTTGGGCATGGATCGGTCCGACCATTATTCCCACCACCACCAGCCTCATTACCAACACCACGGCGACGACCATCGCAGGCGTCACAACTCTTTTTCCAGCTTCAGAGACGGCTCGAGAGTGCATAGGAGCAATTCCGTTCGCACTGGCCCTCTGTTTTTTGGCACGGTGGACAACAGACGCTACCTCGATGAGCATGGTAGAGAGATCGATCACCACGGAAGAGTCATCCACAGAATGTAGTCACCAACCCAGCGCCCACTTCCATATCTAGTTTACAATGCTGTACGATACCCATGCCTCCCCTTTTCCCGAAATTAGCCGCTACGATAGCCGCTGTGGGCGCCAATGATTCCTCAGCTGACCAGCAACGTCCATCTCCGCTTGAGCCAGCCCCGACAATAACCCGACTGGCTCCATTTCATCCGACACCGACGGATCAAGGAAACTGGTATCATATATTGCGTCGTCCTCCGCACAGCCGTCGTCGTCGTCTACGACTTGTTCGTCGATATCGTCGCTCGGAAAAAACAGTGGCTCCACGTCGTAGTACCCCGTTTCGAATCCCAACACGGGCTGTGCAACACTGATCAGGCTGTTGGCTCGGAATTCGACTCCGTCATTGGCAACCAACTCCACCGCGTCCGGAAAGTACTTTGACGTCATTTGACCCACTTGCGGTGGTTCCATGTCACCAACACGCCGTCCGACTTGTGATGCCGAGTGGGAAGGATGAATCGATGGAGCACCCGCAACTTGCGCTTGGCCAATCTCGGCATACAGATCCGGTATAGCCAACGGCGACTTGCGGACGCAATCTTCTCTTCCCAGGCTGCGCGTGTCAGACACGCTTCGACTCCACGTCTTGTTGCACCGTTCCTCGTGTTCCTCTACCACAGTCCATTCTGCTCCGCGTAGGTCAACGACCACTGGTGCAGAATCGTTCCCTTCAGGCTCGCTCGAAACATCGCCTGCAGTAGAGGGGAGCTTG
The DNA here is from genome assembly GCA_038089695.1 of Xanthoconium separans. Lineage (NCBI taxonomy): Eukaryota > Fungi > Basidiomycota > Agaricomycetes > Boletales > Boletaceae > Xanthoconium > Xanthoconium separans. The sequence continues at coordinate 19,198 of JBBPLG010000089.1, read as the reverse complement.
CTCTGCAGTTCAATGTCCCAGATCTCTGATTCAGCTATTGCCCGAGTCGGTGCTTGTGGTAGCGGTTTCGAGCCAGTGGTTTTGGCGCATTTGTCTCGATTTTTCCTTGTACGGTTCGTAAGGTGTGCAACTCGCGGCATGGGTTCGTGAGATATCGAAGAGACAGAACTATCGTCCGAATCATCGTCAACCTTGGAATGGTCAGCAGCCTGTTCACTCGGCTTGTTCAGAAACGCGCATTCCGAGAAAACCTCCTTTCTCGATGCTAGATCCTTGAGCGCTCCATTCTCAATCACAACGATAGCGTACTTACAAGTCCTCTTTACTGCGGTCACTTGCTTTTTCGCTGATGCTCTCCCCTTACTGAAAACACCAAGGGAAGGCGCTGGTCTCAGCTGCAAAGTACATGAGTGCATGTATTGCAGCCTTCATCAAACCACCCACTGTCAGCCTGTCCTTTGTGACATTCGTGGCGGAAAACCCGTACAAAAGCGCCAACGCAGCGGGCTTTTTCGCTTTCTGGCTGTTGGTTTTCCCTTTCTGGGGGGCAGCAGTAGCTGGGGTGTGCTTCTGCGGAGGATTTACAATCGCACGTTTCTTTCTCTTGCGCTCTCGTCGATCCGCTAGTCCTGCGTGTATTCAACGCAGAGCCATCAGTGGAAAACACACCAGTGACCTACTGGCCGCACGTTCGCTCTCAGTGTCATTCGATGTCGACCCTTTCTTCCGTTTCGGCCGAGCCTTGTCCTTGTTCAGTGCTTCTCGACTGTCCGCTGCAGCAGGAGGCGGATCCAGGCTCGAATGTGCCAATTCAGCTTCTCGTGACTTGCTCGGTCCAGCTTTCTGCGTGCGCTCGGAATGACAAGTTTTCACCGGCACCCGTGGAAGTAGAACAGGGGTATCGAATCCAAAGTCGCCACTCTGTAGCAGCTTGGGCGGCGTTCCATGGCGTTCGTTCCAGAGGCGCTCTGTGGTATATGTCGGCAAATAGGCTTTCTGTCGTTCAACATACTGTTGGACGAGTCGACGCTTGTCCATGGTGATGGTAGACAGCTGTTACGTACTTGCTTTGACTCCGCGTTTCGTTCATACATAAAAAGTGCTCTAACATTTCATTTTTCTGAAACCCAGAACTACGAACACTACTCCTTGTAGGACTAGCATCCCCCCTACGCGTCGTAACACTAACATAACGCGTCCTAGTAACCAATTCCGAGCCCCCCACGATGAAACGCGGTAATGGTGTCCTCGAAGACGGTAACACGTCCGAAGACCCATGCAGCAAACGTTCAAAGACGTGTTCTCAGCTACATTTTGCCAGCGCGGCTCCGCCTCCCATGACGGTCACTATTGATGAGAGGGAATACGAATTCACCCCAGCTTTCGACACCTTTTGGAGGTTGGCAGCCGAAAGGCATGCCATTGACGAAAAGCGTCGCGCCGGTCTCCCTCTTCCGTGAGCAGGAAGCCTCGCCTTTTTTTTTTTCGCTGTCTGACATACGCGTCGCTCTAGCTGGACCACCGATCCCATTTTGGCAAACAACAAGTTTTGCAATACCTTTCGCGTGCTCGATCGCGTCAGCCAGTATATAGTCACCGAAGTTATCGAAAAGGGTCCGCAGCAACATGAGGAAGTCGCGTTCCGTATCCTGCTCTTCAGCACATATACCAGCATCCGGACCTACGAGACATTGCGCAAAAACATTCGGCCCTTCACCTGGAAGGCCTTTAACCGCGAGGCATACGAAGAGGTCCTCCGTGACTTGTACGACAAGGGTATCTCCATCTACACAGGCGCATATCAGAAACCAGCTCCCGAACTAGGCTTCGCCGAAAATTTCATGAATCACCTAGGATTGCTCGAGGTCATCATGCGCGAATTGCCCGCACAGCTCCGAGACGCAGAATATTTGGCGGACATCTTCGACTACTTCCGGACCTTCAAAAGCATCGGCGATTTCACTGCTTATCAGCTGATTTTGAATCTGTCCTATTCGGACGTCATCAACTTTTCCGAGCATGACTTTGTGGTCATAGGTATCGGCTCCAGGAGGGGGCTTCGGAGGTGCATCCGTGAAGACATACCCACCACGGCGGAGGTTGATATTGTTCGATGGATGCAGCTCACCCAGCAGGAACATTTTCAGCGCTTGGGTATAAAGTTTAATGGCCTGGGTCCTAACCACCTCCCCATGATGCTCTGTGACATCGAGCACACCCTTTGCGAATTGGACAAGTATATCCGCAAGTGTACCAACAAATCCCCGGGTCGTCCGTTCGCGCCAGCCGGTAGCCTGGGCAAGATACGACTCCCCAAGGCGTGGTCACACAAGTCCCGCTGGGTTCTGCGTATCAGGTCTCCGAAAGAAGCCGAGGCAGAGGTCCTTGAAAAGTTCATCGTGGAGTCTATTCAAGGCCATCGGGTTGTGGATGGCGTACGAGAATTCCATGTCTTCTGGGAGGGGTACTCGGCGGACGAGGCTACATGGGAGCCCGAGAATTCGCTCAAGGAGGATGCTCCCAGCATTGTTCGTGCATATCTGAAGAGCATTCAAGGTAGGGTATCTTTGGCCTCCAGTGGGGCAGTGATTTGACCCTCTCTTGTCACAGGCAAAAGCTGAACAAGCTTGCGAGCCCAAGTCGAGAGGTCGACATGAGAAGGAGCAGAGCATAGTCACGGCGGCGACTGGGTGAGAACGAGGTGACATATTGATCGGCTTTATGTAGGCTTAATCACGAAACTACTCTTCTCGTGTGTTTCATGTCAAGATTAGGTTTCATTTCATAGACAGGATCAGATCAACCAATCTCGTAAGGTCAGCGCACCAAGGTTTGATTCCCAAACCTCAAGTAACCATGCATATTATTACACCAAGACATGTCATCATGCCGTGTATACAAAGAACAAGTTCCTATCAAGGACACTCCCATCAATTCACATCCAGAAAATTCACGTGCAACGTTACCCACTGTTTGTCCGTCAGATCGGCAAACGCGTGCCGTTCCCTTTCCCGCTGGACGTCCACGTCACTCCATCCACGACGCGTCTTTTCTTCCGCCAGCTTCTCCTGTCGTTGCTTGTTCAATCGAATGTTGACCCAACGGAGGACAAAGGACACGCCCAGCTGCACAGTCAGAATGACCATGATCGCAGTCTTGCCTGGGATGTATGCAGGGGCGTCCTTGGGTTGGAAAATCTCCGTGCCGATGATGTTGCCCACACTAAACGTTGCCAGCGTCATCGCATTTATCGTAACCTTTGCCACGTCATGGGTACTTGTCAGCTAGAACGAGAACGGGTGTGAAAAGGGTGTGACTGACCTTTTTGGTATGACCGCTGGTGTTGCTGGCGTTGTAGGCGTATATGGTCGACAAGGCACTGCCATACGTGCCTGACAAATAGGCGGCTAGAGGTTGTCGAGTCAGCAAACGTAAAATTTGGCAATGCTCAGAACCGGGTTCGTACCAAACAAGAGTGCACCCTTGTGCCCAGCGCCCTGAAGCCCAATCATGATGGCTAGCAAACCAATAACTTTTGGGAACAACACCTGTCATAAAGTTGTCGCTCACCTGCGCCAATGATAGTGGGTACCAGGGCGATGACGATGGGTGTCATCCGTTCATTCTGAGTGAAACCGTTGGCTACTATCGCAGCAATAAGAGACGTATGAGACCGCACCTTCTTATCTGAATACCATCCACAGAACAGAACCATCGCAGATCCGATGACGCCTGCAGGTGTGGAGAGTATCAATGTTTGTTTCGATCTGGTTACCTCAAAGTCAGTGCCCAGTTTACACATTCATAGAGCAACGTACGTATATCCAAAGCTCTTGATGATAATGTTACTGACTGGTGAAGCAACAATCAATACTCTGTGGAGACCAATTATCACAAGGCACCTTACAATTACTCAGTCCACCATTGGGAATACTCGCTGCGAGATGTGTCAATCGTGCGATACGAGACGCTGCAACGCACATACTGAGCATCGTCGACAACACCACCAACCAAGTCCTGATGTCGGACACGGCTTCCTTGATCTGATCCATTTTAATCGTTTTGTTTTCTGTCCCGCCTTGATCGTCACGAACACGCTCCAAAGCAGCGATTCGCTCCTCTCTACTCAGCATTCGAGCGTGGACGGGAGAATCAGGAAGTCCGATCAAAACAACGATTCCGACGACGATCGCCAACGCGCCCAAGAGTAAATAGATGATCTTGTATGTCGGAATGGCTTTACCATCGTAGAAAGTTATCCCCTGTCAATTTCTCGTAAGCCAAGTGTATGACTGGCACACTTTCAACCAACGTAAGCGACGAAGCCTCCAAAGACTTGTGTGAGGCCATTCTGTAGGAAAAGGAGAATCAATGCCTGTAGATTTAGCGCATGCTATGACCTGACCATGACATAAAACCACGAAATCCTGGTGGCCTAGACATATCGTGAGTTATTCGCCGAAAAATGTTTTGGGAGTCTCGACGAGCCTGTTCGCCCTTCTTGTAAAACATGGAGATAATCAAAATCAAACAAGGGGCAACGCAAGACTCGCACATCCCTGCGTGATATTAACCCACGGGAATAATGATCAATTATTGAATTACCATACCCAGCAGAAAACGTAACACAAAGAAAGCCCCGAAATTGTCGGTAGATGCATGTAGCATAAGTAGTGCTCCCCAGAGAACAATGTTGATCCCTGAAACATTTATAGCCATCAGTCAAATCTTGACCGAGATAAGGCACCCTCACCCAGATACTTGGCCAATCTCAATTTCTGGGAAATGTACACTGTAGGAAACTCCCAGAATAGAAATCCTATCATCCGTCAGACAACAGCTCGTTAAGTGCAGTTCAACGTTACCGAGATAAAAGGCCATGGACACTAAGTTGTAGTGCTGCGGGAACGGTGAACCAAGTACATTACACTCGAAAAAGCTTTACCTCGCCGACGATCGGGAAGCCCATGACGCTGTGAAAGTTTTGCATGAGCCAAGTTGGATCGACACTATCTCTTGCCTTGCGTAGTTGAGAGCAGTCTTATCGCTAGATGTAAGCGGGTGAGTGCTCGAGGCGCTAAAAAGCGTGTGGTGGGCATACAGGAATTGAGTGAAGTAAACCGCGGCAGATATCGTCGGAATGACAAGGTCCTATAATCCACATGTTGTTGGCAACCGACATTCGAAGACGGCCCGGATATACTGACCAATTTCCTTCGAAGCTTCCTGTTGAACTCCTCGTTGAAATGTTCTCTGGCTTCTACGCCAACAAGATGCAAGGCCTCATCTCCATCTGCTGGATCGAAAGAACTCGAAGTGACCTTTTCTTCGAAGGCATCAGGAAGCGAGGTGTCTTTCTCGGACTCAACGTTCTTTAGCATGTCAGGCTCAGAAGACATCGGGAACGTAAGCACACCGACGAAGATAGCTGTCAAGCCGATTCTTATCCGCTGAGGCTCTCAAGTTATTTCTCGCACGAGGCATATCACGCCAGCGTGATGTCTGGACTGATAACAATTGGCGCGCAAACGTCGGCCAACGAAATCCAGCGGAAAGATAACAGTTTTAGCGTGAGTGTCTGGGGCTTGGAGGTTGGAGATTCTTGCCATTTTCTGACATACCTCTGGGCAAAGTGGCGTATATCAAGGTCAGGAGTTCGGATAGCTTGTACTAACAGTGAGAAAAAATATGCTTATTTCGTCGGATGCCATACAGTGCCAAGTACATTCACAGCTTCTGGATGACAAGAGCAGATGCAGCACCACCCTAGGCACAGGATCTCAGAGAGAGAAGAAGATTGAGTGGCATCAACTTACACCATTGCAGATACCGGCTGCACCATATTCACCAGTTTTCAAAGCGTGAACAAGTGAAACAACGATCCGAGCTCCCGAGTTGCCGATGGCATGACCGAGTGCGACAGCACCGCTGAGTCATAAATAACATCAACCCTGAACATGCGATCGAGCGATCACCTTGCTTACCCATCAACATTGATCTTTCCAGGATCAATTTGAAGTAGTTTCTCTGCAAGACGTACGACGACCGAGAAAGCCTCATTTATCTCGAACCGTGCAATGTCAGCCACAGTCAAGTTAGCCCTCTCCAGAGCTATAGGCAGAGCGACAGTAGGAGCCATGGGGAAATCAATAGGTTCGACACCCGCATCAGCGTACGCTTTTCCCAGGGGATCAGTGATCAACTGGCTAGTGAATGAATTGAACCAAACATACAGACAACCTTGGCAAGAGGCTCCACCCCCAGTTCCTTTGCTTTCTCAGTCGACATGAGGATTAATGCTGAGGCACCATCATTCAAGTTAGATGAGTTGGCTGGAGTTATGGAACCGCCAGGTTTGAAAGCAGACTTGAGCGAGGGAATCTTGTCAAAAATGACTTTCTTGTACTCTTCGTCCTCCTTGACTACCGTATCACCCTTCTTTCCTTTGATTATGACGGGTGCGATCTCGCTGTTGAAGACGCCTTCTTGCCAAGCTCTATCAGCGCGCTTGTATGATTCTATTGCGTGAGCATCCATTGACTCTCGGGCGATACCGTATTTCTCGGCAGAGGCTTCGGCACAGTTGCCCATGGCAAAGTTGTTGTAGACATCCCAGAGGCCGTCGACCTCGACGGAGTCCTTTGCCTCAAACTTGCCGAAGAGGGGATTCGTCCGTGGTAAAAGGAAACTATGAGTACATGGATGAGCCGTGAAGCGAAAAAGGACAGAGATGCAGCGTACGGTGCGTTACTCATGCTCTCCATGCCGCCGGCGACGACGACGCTTTTGTACCCAGACTGGATACTCTGCGCAGCGAGCATGATGGATTTCAGGCCGCTCGCGCAGACCTTGTTGATGGTCGTCGCATCCGAGGAAGTCTTCATGCCTGCAGCGAGAGCGACCTGGCGGGCTGGAGATTGACCGACGCCAGCCTGAACGACATTGCCAAAGTAGATTTCCTCTACTTTTGCGGGGTCGACAGTCGATTTTTGGAAGGCATGTTTGAGGGCGATTGCACCAAGTTGTGGTGCGGTCAAGGTCTTGAGTGATCCGTTGAGCGATCCGACGGGTGTTCTTGATGCAGCGACGATGACAGCTTCGTGGGTGGACTGCGTGCGGTGTGATGGTGGGTGATTGGGCACAAGGGAGGGAAGGACGTACCATGGCACGAGAGAGAGCAGGGCGAGAGAGCGAGGCGAGACGTGCTGTCAACATCATGGGGCTTTAATAACAAAATGTAATATCGGGACACTCCGATTAAACTAGGACAGCAATGGTACGATTGAGTGCAACGTTCCGGGAACGTTCAAAGGGTGTACAGAATGAAAGATCCGACCTAAGCGACGCGTTCTCAGGATCTGTAATATCACGGGCCAAGGTCCACCACACAACTAAGCACCAAAAACCATGCTTCTAGCCACCGGACGGGTCGAGCGGAGTCTTGCGGGCATGACCAGGCTGCGAGCATCTCTTCGACGGCAGGACCCGTCTCACAGGGATGCAGGTACCAGTACTGAAAGCCGAGAGCAGGATGGTCACCGAATGAGAGAAGCGGAAAGTTGGAGCCTGGGTCGCCTATCGAGGAGGCAGTCGCCTTCATGCCGTCAAGAGCGTGCTTGCGAAGCAACGAGGTGTGCATGATATCCGAAAGGCCAAGAGGCGAACCGGCTGAGAGTGGATGTAGCGAGAAGCCGACGACGACTAGACGTCTCACGCACTGGAGTCATACACGGAAAAATAAAACGTTGGTACTCGGAATGTCGGGGAGAACACGACAGATTGGTGGCAGGTGAGGTGGTCGGGAGGGGGCATGGCAATTGCAGGGTCATCAACGAACTCGACTGGATCGCCGGCGACGGTCAACTGCCGAAGTGGAACGGTTCGATGCATGTAGCCTGGTAGACCAGCGTGATCCACCCAGACCCAATCATCATGTCGGTGCTGAACAAACGCTTTGCACGCTGCCTCGAACAGGGAGCGAGACAGTGTCATCGCTCTGGGTAAATGTGGCGTGTGAATGACTGTAATAGTACATGAAATTAAGGTTCAGCCACTTACACCTCGTACACACCACAGCCAGTCCGACTACCCACTTGCTTCGTCTCCTCCCATGGCTGTAGGAAAAGTACGTCCGTACATGCACCACCTGCCCAGTCCCTCACATCCCCTCAGAACAAGCGTCTTTCCAAGGGTAAGAAAGGCATCAAGAAAAAGGTCGTCGACCCCTTCTCTCGCAAGGGTATGTCTCTCCGCCGGCAACTGGAGCCCAATCTTATCTGTCTTCAGAATGGTATGACATCAAAGCTCCCTCCACTTTCGAGGTCAGGAACATTGGAAAGACGCTTGTCAATCGATCACAAGGATTGAGTATGCACGCTTTGTGGTTTATCTTCGTCCCCTGACCATGCTTCTCAGAGAACGCCAATGACTCGCTCAAGGGCCGTATAATTGAGGTCTCGCTCGCAGATCTCAACAAGGACGAGGAGCAGTCCTTCCGAAAAATAAAGTTGCGGATTGATGAGGTGCAGGGCAAGAACTGTCTCACCAACTTCCATGGCATGGACTTCACTTCGGACAAGCTCCGTTCTCTCGTTCGTAAATGGCAAACTCTCATCGAGGCACACGTCGACGTCAAGACCACGGATGGCTATCTTCTTCGCCTTTTTGCCATCGCCTTCACAAAGCGCCGTCCAAACCAAGTGCGCAAAACAACCTATGCCAAATCGAGTCAAATCCGTGAAATTCGCAAGAAGATGTTCGAAATCATGACTCGGGAGGCTACCAGCTGTGATTTGAAGGAGCTGGTGCAAAAGTTTGTCCCAGAGGCGATCGGTCGTGAGATTGAGAAGCACACCCGCAACATCTATCCACTACAAAACGTCTACATTCGCAAGGCCAAGATACTCAAAGCACCCAAATTTGACGTCTCAAAACTACTTGAGCTTCACGGCGAGTCAACTGACGTCGGTGTTTCTTGTACTTGCCGATGATAGTTGGTACTGATGTATTCTAACAGGAGACTGGCACGCGAGTAGTGAAGGATTTCAAGGAGCCTGAGATTCTGGAGTCTGTCTAAAATGCCATCTCGCTGTCTACCTTTGTACTGTCTATGACCTCACTTTGCTTATGGAAAAAACCATGCTCGAGATATGAGACATGCGAGGGATCTGCCAGTCACGTCACTCTCCTCGCCCAAGCAGAGATGTCTTTCCCACGTTTGCACCTAGCCATCAAAAAAAAACTGATTTCACCCATTTTTTTTAGTTAATCTTTGCCTGAAAATTCATATTACTTGCTTCCGTCATCGCTTCACGGCAGTTAACCGAAAGTCCACCGTCTCCATCTCCGGTTGACCTTTTTTTTTTTCTTCCCTGTGCATACTCAAGGGTCACATCTCCACTTCTGCCAGTCCAGAGTCCGCCATGTCTGACATTGATTTTTTGCAGAGCATTGTCACCAGATACCCAGATTTCCCCAAACCGGTCCGTCTTCCGTGCCCTCTTTCCATGTGGTCACTAACCTTCTTGTAGGGGATCAACTTTCTTGACATATTCCCCATTTTTTGTGATCCTGTCGCTCTCGAGACGCTGATCACTCATTTTGTCTACCACATCACCTCGCACACGATACCAAAATCAGTCCGCAAGAAGGTGGATGTCGTCGTTGGCTTGGATGCCAGAGGGTTCCTCATCGGTCCAATTATCGCTCTGCGGCTTGGCGCTGCCTTTGTGCCTGTCAGGAAAAAGGGAAAGCTTCCGGGACCGTGCAAGCAAGCCTCGTACGAGAAGGAATATGGCATTGTTCGTTGCTCGCCCTTTGTCCGTATCATACCTCATTCGCTCTTGGTACTAGGACACATTTGAAATGCAAGAGGGAGTCATCCAACATGGACAGAACGTCATCATTGTCGACGATCTCATCGCCACTGGTGCGTAGATGCATCAGTTCCATCCTGACTTGTCACTCAGCTTCCACCTTCTAGGAGGCTCTGCCAGTGCGGCAGGTTCGCTTGTCCGTATGCAGGGGGGTAACATCTTGGAGTATTTATTCATTGTGGAAGTATCGGCATTGCGCAAACACTGGACCCTTGAGGATCCTGTTTATTCCATTATTCAAGAATAACCCTACTGGCTGGTCGAAATCCTATTTATTTTTGGCCCATCTTGCACCATTAAATCGGTTGGTTGTGCATAGCGATAGTCGGGGTGTATTTGCTTGTTGGCTGCCACGAAGTCATGTGTCAGTAAAACAACCGTTGCTACTCTGCATCGTGCTTGATTGAGTTTTGCGTGACTCGTGGCTTTGAGATATATTTTATATGGTAACTTAGAAGTTCCCGCCTGAATGCAGTTGTTCCGTTTTCGCGACGCCCGTGGTTCGCGGTGCTTTTCCCGCTTATTAGTATGTGCCTGTTTCGTAGTCTTATCTCTCGTGATATCATGGCTGTATGTACCCGCTTGATCAGTACTTCAGTCACAATACCTAGCCTTCCTGGGGACCATCAAGTACTAGAGTATGGCCGAGAATCGGCGGGAACCTTGTGTACAAGTTCTGAGCACTCCTCAAAGGCTTGGGGTTCAACCACTCCCAGGTAAGCTATTTAGAATAAATTTAGAAAGTGTTTTCCACGAATGCCCCCTCACAGCCACATTCTCCCTGACAACACCTATAAATATTGCTTATCGGCGCTTGAGCGCTTGAGCACCGAGACACAGAAATGCAGAAGTCCCATGTCTTGTTCATTTCAGATACTCCCGGCCTACTGTGGACAAAAGGATATTTGACGGTTCGTCAAAGGTAGAGCTGAAAGTCGAAACGTTAACGAGCGACGGATTGCTACTAGCAACAGCCTACCCATTGCGAATATGAAACATAGCGCTCGTAGACCCGTCGTGGAAGAAGCAGGAGTGGGATCCCGCAGATAGCAAATTAGCATCACATTAACAGACGGGTGTTCAGCAAGGGATGCCCGTTGATGTACAGTACGTGTGGCGTATGATCTCCTTGATTATCATGTTTGTCTCCCTCAGCTTCTGGTGGACCAGACCAGCCGTCTGGGTCGACGGAAAATAGAACACTACTATAGCCAACTGAACCAGAGGCATCCAGGATAGTAGCAATTCTCTTCCCTGTCGTATGCGGTAGCAGTACGAGGGCAACATTATGGAGTTCGCCCGCTGCTGCTACCTCATCTGATGTAGCCGAAGGATTGATGAGAGTGTCGTCAGTGTTGACAACGATGACCCCGGAAGCACCTGCATCCCGAGCATAGATGAGCTTCTCCAAGAAGGTGCAATCACCCCTCCACACAAACGCAGCATCGCCGGCGAAGTCTTGATCAAAAGGTCGACATCCAAGGACGTTGCTGGAGTCTCTTCGAATACGAACACCCTCGGGGCGCCCGAATATCAACGAATTTGGCCTCCCTGCCGTCGCTACGTCTGCGCCGAATGTAGCAGTATGAGCAATTATGTGAAATTGAACATCCAGTTCCACCATCCCAGGACGAACTGGAAGCATAGGATCCATGGAATCGAGAAATATCCGCAGACGGACGTCGGGGATACGTGGGATCTTAGACCAATTTTCTGACAGGAACAGTGCTGTATCATTGATATAGACCAACTGGCCAGTTCGAACAGAGTGTGGGCCGACTAAACACAAAACTGAGCACGCCGTTGACGAGATGGGTAGATCTACTCACGTTTGGTAATGTCATATCCTTTCCCATCAAGGCGACTGACGATATGAGCTCGTATTCCAGTGATATTGTGGAGTAAAAATCCGTCTGCAACAAGTTGCAGCTTCTGGTTTCCAGGATTCAGGTCCTCCTCAACTACACGCCCTCCAGGGGACATGATAAAGTCATACGTCTGCAACAACTTAGGAATCAGGTATTCAATGATCCAACAAGCAGGTCTCACAAATGGTTCAACTTGTGGCAAGGAACACCAACCGTCAGGGGACCAATAGTGTTCATCCAGTGGCTGAGGCCTTAGTCCGGTCAGTTCTCTTGCATAGTCAACGTCTGGACGCGAGCCCACTCCACGAACAAGACCTTCCATGTAGCCATTCGGGATGAATCCTTGGAAAGGATGATAGACAGGACACTGAAGGTTTTCTTCCCTCCGAAGCCTTCGGCGCGCAGCTGACATAGGCCTGAGGGCATGTTTTGGAAGGGAAAGAATATGACCCTCCGTGCTCAACACATAATTGGAATCATCGCTGTTTAGATGATTCTCTTCGTCGAAAAGAAGGTACAGATACTGAAATGCATGATTAAATCGATCTCAGATGTCTTGGGACAAAGAGTTGGGCACCTTCAGAGTTTCAGAAAGCGTGAACGATTCCATCCTGTCGTCTCTTGCATTGGTGCGCAAGTCTCTGATTCCCGTAAGTCCACAGTCTACCTTTGCCCTGATGGTAAGATCCCTCAGAACGCGCTCTCCGACGTCGAGGTAGTAGGTGTCTCGAGTTGCCTGACTGATGTATCAGTGAAAGAGTGGTCGTTCGTGCTACCATTACATACCCTGTACAGGTACCAAGTGGATTCAATAAATTCAGGACGAAGTGGGTACTGAAAGGATGTCGCCTGCATGACGTGTGCATCCCATACCTCAGGCAATCCTGAGTGTCGTCTCCATATGTTCCAGTCTATACAAGAATCAGAGCACAATCGAATGTTATGCGTGTGCTTACAAATCAAATGGGACTTGATGGCATTAGCAATATCGCCGCCAAGAACCTGTAAACCTGGCCAGAAAGCGGAGAGCGAATCGATTGTTGAATAGACCTGGTCCCCGGTATAGGGGTTGACAATACGGTACTGAATCCGGTCAAAGGTAAGTAGAGTGAAGAAGGGAGCATAGCCTCACTGAGTGACCGTCGGGGGAACGAACATATCGCATGACCGCCGCGTACCCTTCTTGCCAGACGTCCAAGAATTCTACTTCCCCTATGATATGATAATCAGGAAAGCACACGACATAGGCAATATTGCAGCTAACACACCACTCAGAATGTACCATTTCAGCGCATATTCATAGAAAGAATCTATCCCAGCGCCGATTCCCGTGAGCTCTGGAGGTGTCCATATCTGAATCAAAAATATGATGTTAGCAGCGGAAATGAGGAAGAGTAATTAGCACTGACTCCAGTCCAAATGTTGATGGTGTTCGCCACCAAGCCAAGGCTTGACTTGCGATTCCATAATGCAAAGTAGGCTTTGTAGGCGGCTTTCTCAAAGCGTTCATCGCCAGTGAGTCTACTTAATGTACCAAATTCGACTATCAAAGAACCTGCCCCAGCGGTGCCTAAAATCAAATGAGACGATGCCGTTGGAACACGGGAATGACTGACAAGTATCAAGAGATTCCCCCCTCTGAACACCATGTCGAAGATTAAGCTGGGAAAATGTGAACCTCGGTGACTGGCCCTCAACGCGGATCACTTACTCTAGCGTATGGAAGCCCTGTCGGTGTCGCAAATGCGGGTAACAGTCGCTTGCCGAGGTCGTAAGCCATGTTCAAAAGTTGGCCGCGGTACCATGGAAGATAAAATGGTTGTCCAGGCTCGCTGGCAAATATATGTCCAGACAGGAGGCCACCAAGGACACGAATTGTGGTTTCGAATACCTGTGGCTTTGTGTTCACGTCGAAAGAAACCCAATCGATGACATTTTTGACCGCGTCTTGGAAACCTGGTGGATCATCGAGTACAACCAAGGTATCCAGTACATCAACAAGTGTCAAAGAGAAATTTCCGGACACATCGTTGAACGCTATGTTCGCTCTAGGTTGTTGTTAGCGTCGTTCTATGAATGCAAGACTACCATACGGGTTTTCCCAGTCCGGACCTCTTCCCGTGCAGGCAAGTGGTGACAGCTTAGATGGATCAATATAGTGCGGCTGATGTGTTGTTGAGACCGAATCACCTCATCAAGCGGAAACGCTATAAACTCGTTAGGCCATCGTGAGTGAACCACCACCAAAAACGCACCCCTCGACATGTAATTGTTAAAACCATGATACCACAGATCGCGAGTGGCATTCCTATACTGAGTTTCACATGGGCCTCCCAACGAAACAATGTAGTTGAAAGCGTACCGGAACGTCTGCTTCCGCTGGCTTGTCCATGCATTCGGACTAGCGGTGGACGCTTGAACAAGAACGGGGTTGTCTAGAATTGTTAAAAGATAGACTGCAAGTGAAATTGGCCATTGTTTTGGCCATTTCATGACGCGAAAGAGGTTAAATTTTGAGTGTAAAGTGACGCGACTGTCACTAACGTGGCTGGTTCGAGGAGCGTACGGTCCGAATGTCACGTGCTCACCGACGCTCTGATCGCACTGCCCGAACCCGCGCCTTGCCTAAGTACTGTGGTACTTTCAGTCACTGACCCAACATCCCAGCGCTAGCGTAAGGTTTTTTTTTTTTTCATCTCGTACTGTGCGCGAACTGATTCATTTCATTTTTATCGGACACTTACGACCACGGACGGACTTCGAACCGCCCATATCAATTCCGTCTCAGTATTATGAGCAGGGTCACTGTCGACGTGTCCAATAAACTCGGAGAGTACATGTTGAAAGGATGGGTATGGTCCCGATCCTTCAGCGGAATCCCACTCACAGGAATGATACCTCAGGTGCTCACAGATTCCCTTTGTCCTGCGCCCCCTTGCAGAGGGGTACCCTTACTCAGATCGCCTGACGGTATCGTTCGCTACTGTGCCAACTGCGACGGGCTTCCAGAAAGTGAGCCTGTTCCTTGTCATCATGTTACTAGAGGCATTACCCCCGCGACAAAGTTCAGTCATCCAGGAGTGACGGAGTGGAGTCTCAATCATCCTCAACCGTTCCTTCCACATCACCTGGTTCGCGGCCATCAACCCCACCGACGGATCTCTCCAGCACCTTGAGTTCACCCACTTTTGCCCCTCCAGTTGAAACTGAAGACATGATTCGACGTCGCCAGCAATCAGATCAAGCCTCGACTGAAATTGGGAAGCGTTTGCTAAAGGGGTGGGCAATGCTGGCAGAAGAGTGTCCCAACACACGATGTTATGGCGTTCCACTTGTCAGGCCACCGAAGACAGGTATTGACAAAGATCCCCGCAAGGTCTGTGATGATCTTGCAAACTTGTTCATTACGTATAATATCCTCCTAACAGGAATGCGTTATATGTGGTACTATATACATTACCGAGGACTCGGAAGGGTGGCAGCGTCTTGTCCCCGTTTCGGCAACAGTCTCGGTATCTGAACATGGACTAGCTAGGGGATCCCAGCAACCAGGACAGTCCGACAGAAGCAGAATTACTTCCCGAAACAGCCCACAACCAATCCAGCTTCCTACTCTTGATCCCCCTCTGCAGACTCCCAAGGTGACTGTGCTATAAGTACTCAGAGAGCTTCTCTGACACTGCAACTAGCTGACAGTGAATCTTCCCCGCCGGGCTAGCTCAGAGATGCGAACTACTCAGCTGGCAAGTATCTACGAGCCTTTCGCGACTAATCCTTATCGTAGCGGACAGGTCGCTGCTGTGCCAGCGGTTTCCGTACCTCTGGATGCGTCTATCCAGGCATTGGAGTTTGCACTCGGAACGTTATCCGAGAGACTTACTATGACATGCACCAATCCCAGTCTTTTGGATCCTTCAAGTGTAGCAGCAACTGCGGAAGCGATGGGTAAAGTCGCTCTTGCCCTTGGACAAGTGAAGCAACTCCAGCATCAAGGTGGCACTTTCAACGGCCTGATGTCCTAATAGGTCACGGCTTCCTGGTGGCTGGTGGCGTGTCAGTGATGCGGCTGGATGTGTATATGATCTTGCGCTCGGTAACTTTACATAAGTATCCCTATGTTTCCGAGTGGGCTAGAGTGGACACACCGGTTTGACGGTTTTTCTTGGTACGAAATGAGCAACAGAAGACATGTTATTTATTCATTCGCGATTGTCTACGTTAGTTGTTGTAGTTGACAGTCGACGAGCCTCGTTGCTGAAGCGCTGATAATCCCCTTCGAAGGATGGCTGGTATCAATCAAATATTGGTTCGCCCACGCCCAGCCATATGGTTGCCTCGTGCTCACCTCGCGTCTATTCTTAAACGAGGGGACCACTTCAAAGCATCACTCGCGCCTTGAGGATGCCCTTCAACATGTTCAAGGCATTCTCTGGTTCTCGCAATCGCGCTCATCGTGGTGATCCCAGCATATACAATGAATATCCCCAAGGTTATCCACCGGGGGAGGACGTCGACATTCAGCCAGAGTCGATAATGCGATCACAACCCCGACTCTTGAGAAGATCGAGCACAAAGGTGAGTCGTTCAGGATCTTTCATGGACTCATCTTTGACCCACCAACTGCAGAGAAGAGAGCCCGTAAGCACCCGCATTGGTTCACTACATCTTCCTTCTTCACAGGCCTGTATTCCCAGCTTTTCACTCCGCTGCCGTCACGGGCCCCAACTGACGCAGAAGACTATCATGAGGGGTACATTCGAGTCGACAGTCCTGATGCGGTGATGGGGGGCGCCCTCAATGCGCGACCTGGCAAGATGAATCCCGCTATGCCGCCTCTCGGACCCGCACTTGAGAGCCCTGTTTCGGAGACGTCGTCTGAACGGGAACATCGCGAGCATACCGAAAGACTGCATGACGTTCCAAGGTTGTTGGATCGACCCCCACCACTGCAGCACGCGGGTTCTTTCCATAGTGGTCGCGGAGAGCGGGTCCACCCCGATGAAGCGATAGTCATGAACCCGTCCCATAGCAGGTCATCCGCATCTGGGAGTGACCACACTATTGAAGCCTTGCGTACTCCACCCTCGATGCATCCGAGCGAGAGAGTAGTATGTATACCACTCCCTCTCATTGACGGTTGATGGGACTAACCTTGACGACTTCCTCATAGATACCACCACTCCCCCGTAACTACTCTGGGAGTTATCTACCAGGTTCGAGATCACCGACGGATATCTACGGCAGCCGCCCCTACGAGGTAATGCACGACATTCACTATTGCTCTATTCCGATGAGGCTGAGACGTGGCTTTCTCTGAAAGGTCCACTCACGCCACGATCAAGGAGTCTATCTTGATAGACAGCGCCGTACTGATGGGTACGGGAAAGGGGGCCCCATTTACTATATCATCCCAGGCGGGATGAATGTGATATTTCAAGATGAATATGGGAATGAAATAACCAGGTAATGCTGCCATTCTGCCTATTTCACACATCTCAATGTTGTTTTACTTCAGAGTCGGGGACTTCAGTGGAAGGTCCCGGCCAACACGTCCAGGTCCATTCGTGGTTCAGGACGAGTATGGGAGGGAATTATACAGGTGAGGACAACTTGTTCCTAGTGTCATCACCGTTAAGTGTATGGGTAGGTATGATGGTTACGACAGAGGCTCTCATCGAGGGTATAGTGAACCTCAGATCATACGAATCGATACTTACCCCCATTCCAGCCATTCCAGGTGAGATATGCTCGCGGAGTCTGACTGGTATCTGGCATCTGAGAATGCTCTCAGACATGATAGGGGTTACTCATCTCACAGTTATCGCTCTGACCCCACACGTAGACGGAATTATGATCATTACCCAGATCATAGGGACTACCCTGACAACAGCGAAAGAGAGAGGCGTGATCGCCGAGATCACCGAGTTTACGCTGACTATCCGAACTACAGCGAATACAGGGATCACAAAGGTTACAGGGATTTCGACACATACAGAGATCACGGAAGCGACAGAGAACGTGATGGATACCGAGAGGATGGTGAATACAGACATCATGGAAGGCCGGAGGGATACCCAGACAGAGTTCCTTCTCAAGCGTCGCACAGGGTCAGTCAAGTGTCTCTAGAGAGACCACTTCAACAATATCCGAAGTAAGTCGTACAGTTGTTTGTTTGTACTCCACGAGCTGAAGACACGCAAAGCGCCATCTTCGATGATAGACGATCGGGAAGAGATTATGCAGCCTCGCATTCCTCTATACGGCACCAGGACGAAGAAGCAGAGATCAGTAGTGGGCTACAGGCTCTTCATGTCTGAAGTTGTCATTCTTTGTACTTATGACTCTGATACTGTACCATGTATACTCATGCTCGTCTCGACTAACGTTAGTGTTATGCAATTCGATTTTGCAGTAGACAGAGCTGCAGTGCTGAGTCGCTAGCGCAGGCCAAAGTTCAGCGTTCATCATGGCCGTTCGCGTATTCCCCGACGACCGCTATCCTGTAGCCGTTTCCCTGATCTTGTCACCGACGCGATTTCCTCTCGACTAAGCTTCAAAGTTCCTCCAACAAATTTCCCGATGCCCATTCCTGGCCCTCTAGCTCGTTTCTTCTTTCGCGTGGAAGATGGATTCGAGTCATAGATTCGTTTGAGCGTATGATGATAATTGCCTAAATTTTTGGCCTATGACCAGGTCAACAAAACATCGAGTGCAACCACGTGAACAATACCTCTTCAAGTGCCCTCTTATCTCGCTCTATTTTTTTCCGAGTCAAGCCATCTCGTACGTGCTTTGCTGCTTTATTGCGCTGTTGTTGACGGAAGACGCCTTCGCCCTTACCGAACTTGGCCTCTCCAGCCAACTCTAGAATACGACCAGCCACAGCGTTTCCCCTCTGAGCATGATTAAGATTGAGTTCCGGGTTGAGTGATCCTGAGAGTAATTTAGTGTGTACTAAACGATGGAGGAGAGCGTCGTTCTGGATATTCGTGCTTTCCAACAAATCAGAACGGAAGCGACGTACATGAACGTTATAACGAGGGTCACGTACAGTTCATCATCCGACTCTCCGTCAGGTATTCTTTCCTTGGTTGCGAGTTGCATAGAAGATGGGGTGATGTTGGATACCTTTGAGGACTGACAAAAAGTTATGAATGACGTTGGCAACATTGAAACTGGCGTACCATGAATGATTTCCTAAATTCCTTAGCCGCACGGCCGGCTGAAGGTTGTTTCCGTGATTCTAGGAATACCGTCACATCTTGTGCATGTCTTGAACTGGCGGCAAAATTGTCTGTATCCGCAAAACGACCTGTCAGACGGGACTTTGGATGATTTTGAAACACACACCATCATGTTCGTCATTTGAATCTGTCTCGGGAGTCCCTCTGTTGAGTGAGGAATTGAACCCTGCCCATTCTTCCCCAGACTCTGAGTTCGCTACGTGTTTTGGAG